>CM020179.1:40488816-40527602 GCA_009805545.1 Oryza longistaminata
CTAGGTGGCCAGTTTCTGATTAGTAGATTTATTTTGACACATCGCTGCTGTAAATTATTTCAGGAATACGTTTGGTGATCATAATGTTGGTCTTCTTACAGGAGATTCTGCTATTAACAAAGATGCTCAGATCCTGATAATGACAACAGAGATTCTGCGTAACATGCTGTATCAAAGGTATTTCACGGAAGAAGGATATATAGTGTGATTTGTGTGTACTGCTACGAGTAATTCACCCTGCAGAATTTGGCAGTCTGCCTCTTCCACTGTCGCTAGTGATGCATTCCGTGACAGGGACTGTTCACAGTATACTATAATTCAACACTATGTATATCCATGGGCAATGTCTCCCAAGTCATGTATGCGTGTTTAAGAATATATATGATTTTTATTACAGCCACCTATATAATTTCCCAAGGAAGTTTTTCTCTGAGATTCAGCCTATAATGGTAGTTAATTACAGATTGCAACTGATGTTGCCTGTCCTGTTTCTATTGAAAGAAAAATGATGTCTTGTATTTGGACTGCAGTGTCGGTATGGCAGCATCAGAAGGTAGATTATTTCAAGTTGATGTTATTGTTTTGGACGAAGTTCATTACTTAAGTGACATTTCACGTGGCACTGTTTGGGAAGAAACTGTATGCTATCTCATTACTCTCTAATTCATCATGTGTGTCATATTGGTCATTTTAATTAAATAAACATTTTTTTATATCTTTAGGTGATATATTGTCCAAAGGAAGTCCAGCTTATATGCTTATCAGCCACTGTTGCAAATCCTGATGAATTAGCTGGCTGGATTGGTCAGGTAATTGTAGTTTTGACGTCTCTTTTGCATCATCTTAATTTTATTTGCAGTTATGCTTTCTGCAACTATGTTAATAAACTGTATTGCATTTCTTTTGGACTTCCAGCAGTATGACAGATTGACAGGTGTAAGAATTTCTCTCTTCCTACTTTAGAATTGTTGTTTAGATTTTCTTATACAATGAAATAGGATTAAAATAAATTATGGCTATTGGTATAAGAAAACATGCTCAAACATGCACATACCCATATTCATGCATATGTTATGACCATTTGTGTGCTCATCCATATTCAAAGTTGTGTACACATACATTTTGGCATCCCTTTATTTCTTTTAAGTATTGGTGCTATTTTGTATGTGCGGAACTATTATGAAGTCTGTTCCTTCACAGATCCACGGTAAAACAGAGTTGGTGACATCACACAAACGACCAGTTCCACTTACTTGGCACTTCTCAAAGAAGTTTGCACTTGTACCACTTCTTGATGGGAAAGGAAAGAAAATGAATAGGTTTTTCCTTGTTCTTGTTGGCAACTTGGCATTATATACTTCAGATCATTTGTTAATTTATGTGCATAGAAATATTCATTACTTATTTTCCATGATGGTGCAATTGTTTTTGTGTCCATGCACATTGGTTCTGGTGTACTTGGGCCAAATCATATATATCTTTTGCATTCAATCCATACAGGAAATTGCGAATGTCTCACTTCCAGAACCTATCTTCTCCAAAAAGTGAATTCTATTATGTGAAAGGAAAGAGGAAGCTTAGAACAACTAAAAATGAACAAGGTAACAGAAGCCCCTTGGACATCTCAAAACAGGTTCAGTTGTCAAAGCATGAGCTCACCAATATGCGCCGGTCTCAAGTATGAACCACAATCTCTTTTAAACTCTTTAAGATATGTATCCTTGCACAATAACTTTAAATTTTCACGTGGTCATATATATTTTTTTGTTAGGACTAATGATTGTCATTTCTTGTTTGCCTTTTGCAATGCAGGTTCCATTAATACGTGATACTTTATCACAACTTTGGGAAAATGACATGCTTCCAGCTATTTGGTTTATTTTTAGTAGAAGAGGGTGTGATGCAGCTGTTGAATATCTTGAAGATTGTAGACTTCTGCATGATTGCGAGGCTAGTGAAGTTGAGCTGGAACTTAAGAGGTTCAGGATGCAATACCCTGATGCTATCCGGGAAAGTGCTGTGAAAGGACTCTTACGAGGAGTTGCTGCCCATCATGCTGGTTGCTTGCCACTGTGGAAATCTTTCATTGAAGAATTATTTCAGCGTGGCCTTGTTAAAGTAGTCTTTGCAACAGAAACCCTTGCAGCAGGGATTAACATGCCTGCTAGAACATCTGTGATTTCTTCTCTCAGCAAAAGAATTGACGCTGGGCGCCAGCTCTTAACCCCAAATGAATTATTCCAGATGGCAGGTCGTGCTGGTCGAAGAGGGATTGATACAGTTGGGCATTCTGTTCTTGTTCAGACTACTTATGAAGGGCCTGAAGAATGTTGCGATGTTATCTTTGCTGGACTTGAGCCACTTGTTTCACAATTTACTGCATCATATGGGATGGTTTTGAATCTCCTTGCTGTATGTATCTTACTTTAATGCTTCATCATATTTTTCCTGTTTTGTTCATTATCCCTTTATCTCATGCATTAAAATATACTATGCAGGGCTCAAAAGTTACTCATAATCAGAAAGAATCGGATGATATTAAGGTTAAGCGTTCTGGAAGAACTTTAGAAGAAGCTCGAAAGTTAGTTGAGCAAAGCTTTGGTAACTATGTTGGGAGCAATGTAATGGTTGCTGCTAAAGAAGAGCTTGAAAGAATACAGAGTGAAATACAATATCTCTCTTCAGAAATTACAGATGAATCCATTGACCGAAAGTGTAGGGAAGAATTATCTGAGGAAGACTATGCTGAGATTTCCCTTCTTCAAAAGAAATTGAAGGTAATATTGGTCGCTTTATCTGGTTATAATAACCCATATAATGGGTCTTAGATTATAACTTTCTCACTTAATAATGCACAAAGATACGTATCATTGAATGTTATGACAAGGAAACACTCCTTGAATGCATCTTTTGTTTTTTTCTTATTTATTCCATCAATGTATAACCACATGGGCTATCAACTCCCACTGTTTCACTGCTTCATTGAGCATTTTATAGAGAATTTTCCCTTGGAATTCATGGCATTTCAAACATACTCTAAACAGTAACTTTGAGCGGGCATACATTCTCAACTTATTGTCCTTGTTTTAAAGATAATTCTTATTTCAGTTTTGAAAAATAGCCTCCATTGTGACATGCGATTTTTTAACATGCTAACAATGGTGTAAGGTTTTTCTTATTATAAACTTAATAAAAAGCCAGAATGCGGAGTTAGTAATACTAAAGACCCTTGTATTTTTTAGCTCATGAAAGCTTCTGGGAATTGGACTAAAAATCATGTGCATAATAGAAATGGTTTTCCTAATATGTTGATGAATGTGTTGCTTATTATGTATTTTTACACACTTATATTATGGCTACTCATTAGGAAGAGAAGCAGATGAGAAATGAACTGAAAAAAAGGATGGAACTAGAGAGAATGGTGGCATGGAAAACTCGGTTGGAAGAATTTGAAAGTGGTCACCTTCCTTTCATGTGCTTGCAGTACAAAGACAAAGATTCAGTTCAGCATACTATTCCTGCTGTTTTCATTGGAAGCCTCAGTTCATTTGCGGATCAAAAGATTGTGAGCTTGGTGAGTGAATCAGCTGTATACTCTTGCATGAGCAATGCAGAAGGGAAAAGCTACACAGTTACTTCCTTATTATTTTTATTCTCTTCAATATGGTGGTAACTGTTAATTGATTATTAGATATGATAAGGGACTAGTACTGAGTCTTTGCTATTTCTGTCTACAAAATTTTGCTGCATATACCCTAAGAACAGAACCACACAAGTTTTCATATCTCTTTTTGTAGTACTGTTCCTTTTCCTTGTTCTTATTTTAGATACTATTGCAGGTGGAAAATGATTCTCCTGTTGCTGGCAAGCAGAAAGTTGACAATGAAGGACAGCAATATTACCCATCTTATTATGTAGCCTTGAGTTCAGACAACTCATGGTATCTATTCACCGAAAAATGGATTAAAGCTGTTTACAAGACAGGTCTACCTGCTGTTCCTTCAGCAGAGGGAGGCCCTCTCCCTAGAGAAACCCTGAAGCAGCTCCTTTTGCGTGAAGATATGATGTGGGATAAAATTGCAAAATCAGAATATGGTTCTTTGTTATGCATGGATGGATCTCTGGACACATGGTCGTGGAGTCTCAATGTTCCCGTGCTTAATAGCCTTTCAGAAGATGATGAGGTTTGAACTTGTTCCTTGTTTTCCCTGTGAATTTGTCTTTTGCTAGGGGTGATGTAAATTATACAGTTGATACTTGGTAGGGTTAATGTAAACTAGAGTTCATACTTCAATGGAGTTTTATCTGCTTGCGTTATTCCAAATAATCAATCTTTTAACAAATACCCAACGTTGGGTTCCCATTTCTCTCTCCCGAAAAGGAAAAACACAAGGTGAACTTTTCTTTCTGTCGTTCTTGTTCTCCTGAGAATTATTTCTAGATTCTATATGGTTATCTGCAGAAGAATGATGATTTCCTGTAAGAATTTCATGTGGCGCCATTTGTTCCCCACTGTGTATATTGTTTAATACTATTGAAATTGTCTCCAAATCTGAAGTTAGGGATTAGTGCTTGTAACTTTTTTTAATTACCTTTCACAGGTAGAACGATTCTCCCAGGAACATCAAGATGCTGTAGAATGTCATAAGCAACAGAGAAAGAAAGTTTCACAATTGAAGAAAACAATCAGGAGTACTAAGGGTTTCAAAGAATTTCAAAAGATCATCGACATGAGAAACTTTACAAAAGAAAAAATCGAGCGTTTGGAAGCTAGATCTCGTCGTTTGACTCGGCGGATAAGACAAATTGAACCAACTGGTTGGAAGGAATTTTTGCAGGTGAGCATGCAACTTCTTTATATGTTCGATGAACTTTTGTAGTTACATCGTTGATGAAACAGCGTGGTATTCATTGCTCTTGAATGAAAATGAGTTAATTTGCCTTTATTTGTTCCAGACATCATGTTCCTTACCTAAATGTAGTTTTGTTGATTTTTCCTCTAGCTAAGCCATATGAATAAACAACAAATTTAGGCATTTTATAATGTGATGTCTCCTCTGTTGGTGCTCCTCCTTTCCCTTTTCTCTCAACCATGTCCCTTTGGTCTGACTTATGGTGCCTTGGTTTCCTAAAATCCTCTCACCAGCCCAGTGCACACAACCTAAGTAATCTATCTTACAACACAAGTGGCACCTACTATGTGTAATTTTTTTGCTGGGTTTACTATGTGTAAGTTTTGATATAATATTTCGATATTTCTTCAGAAAACATATCGTGGTTAGACGGGTGTTCGCAGTCTTTTGAATAGATGGGTTATGGGTACAATTCCAGATTGTTATGCTATTAATTATGCCTGCCATTATTGAACATTTTCCAACATTGAGTTGTGGTTCTCTAAATGGGCGTGCAGATTAGCAAAGTCATACAAGAGGCTAGAGCATTAGATATCAATACTCAGGTAATCTATCCGTTGGGTGAGACGGCAGCAGCCATAAGAGGGGAAAACGAGCTCTGGCTTGCCATGGTTCTTAGGAACAAGGTCCTTTTGGATCTGAAGCCTTCTCAACTTGCAGCAATATGTGGAAGTTTAGTGTCAGAAGGGATCAAACTTCGTCCCTGGAAAAACAGCAGGTATGCTACTCCACAGCACCACCCGTCTCTTCATTTTATATAGCCTGCTATGTTTATCTGCTTTCAAATCACTTTCATTGTGTTTAGATCTTTACACTTACCCTTAGTGCAGCCCAAATTGGTGAAATGCACTCACATATAGTAACTATAAATCATTTGGACCATATATCCCATGTGCTGTGCTGGACAGACCAGCGCATTGGCTGTCTCAGATATACTTTATATTAGCGTCAGTCATGATTAGTTTGTAAATTGAACTCTGAATAATAATCAATCTGCTTCACCAATAAAAATCTCTATCCAATCATTTGGTGACATGCACTGTGGCATATTGAGCATGTATATATAGGGGTATGTTTGGTACTTTGGTTCCGTGCCATAGCCTTACCAAATTTTGGCATATCTGAATTTTGGTGAGGCAACAAATAAATACTAGACTATAAACATTCCAACCATTAAATTTGTTAACTCCAGAAACATCCAGACTTTCACCACTCCAAAAATTTATGACGGCAAACCAAACATGCCTCAACATACTTCTACCCAATAAAAAATTATTGTGTCAAAACTTAGCATCACCAAAGTTTGGTAAGGTTGATTTTGATACCAAATCAAACATGCCTATAGTGCCAATGAATAATATTTACTGAATTCTCGATTTATGAATATATTTCCTAGCATTTGCCATTTCCATGGGGAAATACTAAGATTTGGAAGAATGAATATGAACTCCATGGTGTCGTTTTCTTAGAGGTTGTTTTGTTCAATGCTTCAACTTGCCACACCGTACTTTAGGTTGCCACACCGTACTTTAGGTTGCCACACCTTTTTAGTATTGTGTTTGGTTTATTGTCATAGTTATGGCTTGCCACACTTTCTTAGCACCTTGCCTGCATGTCATAGACTCCGTGCTAACTATTTGGCGCCTTGCAGTTATGTATATGAACCATCTTCTGTTGTTACTGGTGTTATAAACTACTTAGAAGAGCAGAGAAACTCACTCGTCGATCTCCAAGAGAAGCACAGTGTAAAGGTTTGGAATACGATGTTCCTGTTCTGTGTTCTCTAATCAATAAATTCAATCCCCTTCATAGTTATCACCGGTCCCTCCACATACAGATACCCTGCGAAATAGATGCCCAGTTTGCTGGGATGGTTGAAGCCTGGGCATCAGGGTTGACCTGGAGGGAGATAATGATGGACTCGGCAATGGATGATGGAGATTTAGCCCGTCTGCTCAGACGCACGATTGATTTACTAGCCCAGGTATATTATCTTGACCTGATATTTCCAGTGTACTTTGGATTTTGTTCTTATACACTCCTATCAGCTTGATGGTACTATTATGATTAGCATGACAATACATAACACTCGTTAGTATTGTTCCAGATTCCAAAATTGCCAGATATAGATCCGGTTCTCCAAAAGAACGCACAAATTGCTTGCAACATCATGGACCGGGTACCGATAAGTGAGCTTGCTGGCTGAAAGTATGTGAAATCTGTAAGTACCACATTGACCATTTGTTTTAGGTAGGCAATTCTTTGTTGTATCATGCACATGCAGTTATCAAATTGACAGAGATCATTTTCCAAGCGATTCTTGATATCCTTGTATCAAATTTTGTACAAGTTTCTAAACAAAAATCTATCCACGTTCTTATACTACTTATATGAAGCAATGGAGAAAATAACCAACACAAATAATGTATTATGTACAGTCTGCTTCTAACCTATACCTCCAAAAAACAACCAATGCAAACAATCATCATTTACAGTTACACGTCTCCATTCATTCTATTCCTCGTCACTACTTGAATCAGAGTCTGCATTGTCCTTCATAAAATGTGCCGGCAAGTTGGGGAATCTTGGCATGACCCTCTTCCTTTTGCTATCTACCTCTTCCGGTGGTTTCTGAGCCGGTGCTGCTGCGTCATCAGCTGCCCCCTTGGTTGTGGCCGCTGGGGCCGCCGGTTGTGATGATGACGGTGGTGGTGTTGGCTTCTTTTGCTGCTGCAATTTCCTCTTGATGTCTACACATGCCTGATCAACCATCCCCAGGAAGTCCCTAACTATGATGAACAGCTGGAGGGGATGTGCATTCTTGTCCTTGGTGGCACCAGTATGGTAGTACTCCGTTGTCCGCTGCACCAGTTCAAGCACTTTCTCCTGGTTTCCTTTTAGTTCATTCAGTTCTTGTTCTGCAGCCTTCACAAATCCTCGCAACCCTCTTGCCAATCCATCGTCCCCATAGGTCTCCAAGAGCTTCTTGGTACCTGCCAGCCGGTTGCCCAGAATTGCGCACTCGTTGACAACAGTGTCATAGTCCACCAGTGCCGCCTTCTTCACATTGGCAAACTCAGTGCTGAGACCTCCAACAATCGGTAGCCCGAGGTTCAGGTATTCATTTTGCCTCTCCTCCCGTGATGGACCCTGACTTGTGGAGCTTGCTGCTGGGTTGCCACCATCGGTGCTCTTGGCAAGGCTGCCAGAGCGTCGAAGACTGTAGTTGCGGTTGATGGCTAGACGCTTCCCCTCTGAACGCACAACCTCCTCAATGACAAAGTGGAGCAAGGTGGTGCTCCCGTCTGTGCTCTTCACATCAGAAAGCTTGCGGAGCGCAGTAAGGTTGAAGGCCTGTGCGTTACCGCGTGCTGTCCCAGCATTCATCCGATTGCCTGCCTTGAGCACAGCCTCGAGCAGTTTGAAGAACAGTCCCTTTGTCCTCAGCTCCTGGCTCGCCATCTCAAGAGTCCGGAGTGACTGCTTGAGCAGTGCAACCTCAGCAGCATAGTTTGCCTTGAAAAGCAGCGCATTGACCCGTGCAAATGGGCTGGGCACATCAAGGAGGAGCCGGAGTAGGAAGAACTCCGCTGGAGCAAGCCTGTCGGGGTTCCCAGAGAACTTCAGAAGTGTGTTCTCCTCTTCCTTGGAGATGCTGAGCCGAGACAACTTCTCGAGGACCTCCGTGCTGAGCTCGGTATGGCCGTTTAGGAGGGCGTCAATGATTTCCTCTCGCCCCACGGTGAGGGACCGGAGGATGATGGAAATGTTGTGCGACTTGCGTGGCTCAAGCAAGAATATTTGCTCTGGTGAGTTCGAACGCCCGAGGCCAGCTGAGGAGCTGCCACCAGAGGCATCCTTGGAGTCTGCAGGCTTTGTCTTGCGGTTCACGGCGGCGGTGCCAAACAGTGCCTCGATGATGCCTTCATCCAAGCTAGAAACAGAACAAAACAACTTAGTTAGAATTGTTCAGATGAGTAAAAAGATTGAGAAACACCGGTAATCAGTTTTTTCAAGCAATAGCATCACTTTCAAGCCATATAAAAAATAGTAAATTTACATACTGTAGTATCTATTATCAATATGGGCCACGCCTATATTCATTTGGCTATGAATCCCTTATCTTTCGGAGGGACTCTCATGGCAATTGGCAGGTGATTGTCCAGTGGCGCAAGCGGACAAAGACAAAGGGAGCCTGTCTTGACTAGTTGAATGTATCCTGCGTTCACATCCTTTTTCTGAATTCCTATCATTGTTCTCTAATGAGGCCAAAGTGAATTCCCGTCCCCATCAAGATTTTATTATAGACTGACCTTGTTCACCTCAGGGAATGACTAAACCATAATTTCCCAGCATGCACCATGATTTCGACTAGAAAGTGTCTACTATAGCAATTGTACCTAAGAAGACAGAGCTAGTTCAAAAGAAAGGAGTACTATGATTTAAAAAGCTAATCTTGTACCAAACAACTATATTTGAGTATGTCAAGCTTAGAAATGTTCCTTTTCCTGTTCAATGAGAAAGCATGCTACCCTGCTACGCCAACTCGTATACTTGTTCCACGAAATCCCGTGTACCCATTCCCCTTGCCCATGTAAGCCAAAAGAAGTCACGCCCATCAGCTAAAACCAAACCAAAAGCAGCCATCCGTCCCTGTCGCGGGCTCGTGGCTTTGTATGTAAAGCGCCCTTAATCAACAGAAAATCAACAGAAAATGTAAAGCGCCCTTAACGACACTAATCAACAGCTCCAGAAAGAGCATACGCGCACAGAAAAGGCAGCAGGATTTGGGCGCCCTTCCGATGATGCTGCGACGTGATTCCACCGAAAAGGCGACATGCAACTACGCAATACTAGTCTGTGATCCCATCTAAGAATGTGCACCTGCTTTGCACGATCTGAGATCATACCTTTTCATGCCAACTGCGCCATTCTGCACAGTGACAACTAAAAATGCAAGTGAAATATCCTAGGTTTATGCCTTGGTTGATCTGTATGACATTCCTATTTGAAGTGCAACTTTGTACTCTGTATGTTCAGCTAAGCATCTCCTCGTGAGAGAATAGTGGAGTACTCTGCTCCTACCAACTAGGACTCTAGGAGTAATAAAACATTCACACTAGCAGTATGCACAAGAAGCACCTAAAGATAATTAGCATCTGTACCTACGGCGATAGTACTACACTACTGTATTCTGTCAATTCAGGAGTACTAAAGTACACTGAAATTAAAATGAGAAGATGAGTTCAATTTCAAGAGGAGCTTACTTGAATGAGCCGCCGGTGATATTGTCCCACACCATGGAGTGATCGGTGGCCGCCACATTGACCTTGTCCCAATGCAGCGGCTTCAGCTTCGCCTGCTGATCCGCGGAGCCGGTTGGCACGCCCGGCGCCGCCGGCGGCCTCGACGCGCCTCCCTTCGGCGGCGGTGGAGGCGGCCCTCCTTTCTTTCCTCCCGGAGGAGGCGGCGGGGACCGGGCCTTTGGGCGGTGGCGGCGGAGGCGGGCCTTTGGGAGGTGGCGGCGGAGGCGGGCCTTTGGGAGGTGGTGGCGGAGGTGCGGCTTTGGCGGCGGTGGTGGGGGTGGCGCCGCGGCTGCTGGTTTTGGCGGTGGCGGTGGCGGCGGCGCGGGTGACGCGACGGCGGCGACGGCGATAGATTGCGGTCGTGATGGGCTTTCCCTTCCAGGCGGCAGTGGCAGCGATGGAGATGGTGAGGCTGGTCGGGCGGCAGGGGCTGGTGCCGGAGACGGGGACGGGCGGGGTACCGAGCTGACGGCGGCGATCGCCGACGACGGCGGCCGCGCGTACGCCTCGGCGGCGGCCACAGAGAAGGACGAGGTGGAGCCGGCGATGGGCGCGTACAGCGACTCGTCAAACTCAGCGGACGCGGAGTCGAGGGAGCCCCTCGGTATGAGCGGCTCCTGATCTATCCTGTTCTTCCTCGACCGCGGCGGCGACGGAGCCGACGACTCGTGGGCATCCTGCCTCCTCTCCGCGCGTACGGCCGGGGCGGCGGCGGCTGCGGTGGACGCCGGCTCGCCGGGGGCTTCCTCCCCCCCGCCGCCGTCCCCTCCTTCTCGAACTCCGCCAGTATATCGCGTCGAGGCCGTTCTCGTCCACCATGTTGCCCGCGCCGGCCGCTTGGCTCCCTCTCCGGCCGCTTCCCGGTGAGCGCGCCGCCCTGCGCTCCACCATAATGCTGCCCGGCCCCCGCGCGTTGGTGAGCTCCCTCTTTTCCCGTGCCGGAGGAACAGGAAGAAGGCGAGGCCCGACACCGCGAAGCTGCTCAGCGCCGTGCTCACCACGGCCACGGCGATGTCGCTCCGCTTCCCCGACGACGACGACGACGGGGTGGCCGGAGGCGTGCCGGGGCGGAGACGGCGAGTGTGATCGGCGGCGGCGTGGCGAAGGCCGGCGTCCGGGTGGAGGGGAACCTCGTCTGGATGTTCTGCCCCTGCGCCGCGCGAGCGGGACGGCGACGCCGACGAGGAGGAGGAGGAGGGGAGGAGGAGGAATAGGGGGAGAGGAGCGGAGCCGGAGCCGGGCCGGAGCCATCGCTGCGGCGAAATGGAACGTGAGGGAGGCGAGGCGAGGCGGTAGGATTGACTTAGCGGAATCGATGGGTTGAGCTTATCGTGAGCTGGGCTGCGTCGCGTCGCGTGGCGTGCGTTTGACCCGGCCGGGTTGGGGGTTGGTTGTTTACTTGGTCGGGCGCCGGACGAGGGAGGACGGCTCATGGTTGGGTACTTGGGATGGGTCGTTGGGTGGGAAGAGAAGAAAGGGAAGGGAAGGGAAGACGCGTTGTTGCTGTGGAGGAAGGGAAGGAGCGGAGCGGAGCGGAGGCGAGGCGGAAACCGCGCGGCGCGCCGCCTCCCGCCGCCGCGTGACTGGGGAAGGGTAGCTGTCGCATGCACTTTCTCCGCTTGCTTTCGTTGTTGGCTGCGGCGCGGGGACGCGGAACTGACGCGGCGGGGGTTCGCGATCGGGGCCGTCCGTTACATGATCCGATGGACATGGAAAACGCGTAGGTCCTTGTAAAACCCTCACTACCTCAAAAAAGATCTGAAATTTAACAGGGCGAACGCGGAGGTTAAGCTCTGAGCCAGCAACAGTAATATCACTGTCTCTGGGACGCACGCTGGACTCCTGTATAGGCCGAGGGAGAGTTCATCCAAGGCCACATGTTGACAGCACTAGCTGTAACCCTTTTGTCTTATTGTAAAAGCCAGGTGTTGAGTCGATATCGTCCGACGTCCGGCCAGGAATCACGTGCCAGATGGACGGCGGTCGCTTGTTTGCTCCGCGCCTGCACCTATACTTTAAACTGGCTGGCAGCGACCAGCGACATTGAGCTGGTACATCGATCGCCGGCCAAGGCCAAAAACCCGAACTCAAAATGTACCGACCGTAGCCGGACGTTACCTTCTCCGTGGCCGTAGCTAAACCCGAATCTTTTCGGTTTTCTCAACGAGCTGGAAGAGCAGAGAGACTAATCAGGACCCGCACCACACCACCGCCACGCCGAAAAGTTGGCCGCTCGCACTTGCTTCGCTGTGTCTCCGCGTCCGTCTCCCTGTTGGCGGGGGACAATGGACGACTACCAGAGAAGGGACGCGCTTGCCGCAGTGCTGCAGTGGCGTGCTCGCTCCAACGGTCTACACGCCCGCCTTGCTAGTGCGGTCGGTGATCACACGCGCGTCACGTAGACGCAGACGCTATCCATCGCCGTTACGATATGAACCTGCGGAATGCCTACTGTTTCTTGGTTTTAGCCAACGTTATTCACTACTCCCTCCGTCCAAAAAAAAAAAAAAGACAAATCCTGGTTTCCGTGCCCAACATTTGACGCATCCGTCTTATTTGAAAAAATTAATGAAAAAATTAAAAATTATTTGACCGTCCGTTTATTTGACGGAGTACTCCCCGTCCAAAAATAAAAGGCAAACCCTGATTTCCGTGTCAAACTTTGACGGTCGGTCTTATATAAATTTTTTTTATAATTCGTATTTTCATTGTTGTTAGATGATAAAACATGATTAATATTTATGCGTGACTTGTCTTTTTAATTTTTTTCATAATTTTTTCAAATAAGAACGGACGGTCAAACATTAGCCACGGAAACCAGGGTTTGTCTTTTTTTGGGACGGAGGGAGTATATACTTTTTATTTCCCGCTAGAAAATGACTATCCTGTGACTTGGCTTTATTACGGAAAGATACAGCAAGTTACTATAATCATCTAAGGTTTATTATCGAATATGAAACGAGACGAGATCAAATGTCAAATTGTTCGCAATAAACACACGTAACATACGCCAATGGCTGACCACGAAACAGGAGTACCGCACTGGGCTGTACTAATCATCGGTTGGTAGCTCGTGCAATTTGTTTGATCTCCTTATCAGACAGTCTAGTGGCTGAATTAATTTTGCGCGTGTGTTACGTACAGGAATGAAAAAAAATGAACCAAATTACCTCCATTAACTATCTGCTTTAATTCAAACCATGACTTTATAGAACTGAAATGGACACCCTCAAGCCACTGAAACAGTCAACATAGCTCTTTTGTCACAGGCTACCTTGTGTTTAGCTGACGTGGCTGATATTATGGCATGCGATGGGTTACCCTGTCCATTGTCTTTCATCCTCTTTGTTTTAGTTGGATTTCTGGAGTGTTTAGCGAGTAAGATTAGGTCAACAGATTCTCTTTTAATCACTTCAGCTGTTGATTTATAAACTGTTTAGATTCTCCTTATAAGCATGTGATTGGCATTGAAATTATCGAAGTGATAGTAATCATAAGAACTCTTATGGTAGTACAAAATTTGAATCCTAAATATTCTTATATTTTATAACAGATGTAGTATAAGATAATCTAGAAACACACACAATCAGATTTTCTTTTTCTCCCAATTTACATGAAAAATTTTAACCTTCAAGCAAATGTAATGGCTTGTTTTTCTATTTAGTAAACGATATTTTATATATAGGTTTAACTTGGAGCTTCAGCGTTCTGAATCACTGTATTTGTTCAAGTCAAGACCTGTAGATAACCAAATCTTGTCATCATCTGTGGTAGTTAAGGCCTGTAAATAAAATCCAGTCAATGGAGACGGGCACACTTCTTCATGATAAGTGGAGATTTTTTTAAGGTTTATATTAGTAAATTTATTATGTTTGACATTATAATGGTTGACCTACATGAAGCAACCGTTCGTCGTTTCAACTGTGTTCCGGTGCCATTTTTTTATTCTTTTCGCAAAATTTCTTATAGAAGGTGTAGGGCTGTGTTTCCTTCCAAAGTTGGAAGTTTGGGTTGAAATTGGTACAATGTGACTGAAAAGTTGTGTGTATATTACAGGTTGATGTGATGAAAAAAGTTAAAAGTTTGGATCCAAAGCTCAGATCTAAACACAGCCTACATAGAGTGCCAAACCTGTAGCCAACAGCTACTCAATTGAAATATTTGTTATAATCCCGCAAAAAGAAAAAAGAAATATTTGTTATGGTGACTATATGGATTCGTTTGGCACAGCTCTAGCTCCAACTTCACCTCTCTTCGAGCCGAAACTCAGCCAAATAGTTTCAGCTCCATTTAAAAAAGAAATGAAGCAGGCTAAAGTGTTTTTTTACAAAATGAACTAGAGAGGTGGTGTTGGGTTTAGACTATTCCACAACTTTACTTCATAACCACCTCCTACAGTTAAATTTATGAGTTGAAACACCCTATATACTCAACCTTATGCATCTTTCTCTAAAACTTCTGAACTTCAGTTGTTAAAAAATAGTTGGACGAACGCAATATTTTCGTTTTATTTCCAGATTGTTTTTGGACGTAGGGCCAGATGAAGCATTTGTGCTACAAGTACAAACTCTCATATGAATGCATTTGTTCTTTGCAATTTAATACCAGGTCTCACATGGATGCACATTTATGGGAGTCATACCGTTTCTTCATCACATATATAGTGAGAGAATACCTACCGTATACATGCTATTCGCATGAGCAATAATACCATTATATACCAGTGCTTTTTGGTCATGGAAACGAGTAATATTTGGCAATTTGCACCATACCCTTTTCTCTGCAAATGGCAAATCGCCTTGCCTTTCTCTGACCTGGGCAAAGTGCTATGAAGAAATTAATCAAGAAATGGCCCATGTGATGCCGAGCTACCGGCGCCGAATCCCAAATTAATGTGGTTTTTAGCTGTCTACGTCAACAAGCCTGAGATTTTTAATCCTACCTATTCATTCCTCGTTCCCTTTTCCCGTTGATTCGTAACTAAAAATTAGGTCATCAACAACTGGTGTGATTTGTGGGTGTTCGCCGGACTATCAGGTCTTTTGGTTGCTTTTTGAACGTGGTAGTACAATACTAGAAGCATAGGACCGATGTCTCGCGAATTAGCTTTCATTTATATAATTAGTTTTGTAAGTAGTCTATATTTAATACTCTAAATTAGTGTCTAAATACATGGACTAAAGTTAACTCCTTATCCAAACCCCACCTCAAGCCACTGAAACAGTCAACATAGCTCTTTTGTCACAGGCTACCTTGTGTTTAGCTGACGTGGCTGATATTATGGCATGCGATGGGTTACCTATACATTGTCTTTCATCCTCTTTGTTTTAGGCCGTGTTTAGTTCATGTGCCAAAATTGTTTTGAAGTATACGGACACATATTTGAAGTATTAAACATAGACTAATAACAAAACAAATTACAGATTCCGCATGTAAACTGCGAGACGAATTTATTAAGTCTAATTAATCCGGCATTAGCAAATATTTACCGTAGCATCACATTGTTAAATCATGGCGTAATTAGGCTCAAAAGATTCGTCTCGTAATTTACATACAAACTGCGCAATTGGTTTTATTTTCGTTCACATTTTATGTTCCATGTATGTATCCGAACATTTGATGGGACGTAATTTTTGAAAGTTTAAAGGGAACTAAGCACTGCCTTAGTTGGATTTCTTGTGTGGTTGTTTAGCGAGTAAGATTAGTTCAAAAGATTCTCCTTTAATCACTTCGGCTGTTGATTTATAAATTGTTTAGATTCTCCTTGTAAGCATGTGATTGGCATTGAAATTATCGAAGTGATAGTAACTGTCGGAGTATTATGGTAGTACAAAATTTGAACACTAAATATTCTTATATTTTATAACGGATGTAGTATAAGATAATCCAGAAACACACACAATCAGATTTTATTTTTTCTCCCAATTTACATGAAAAATTTTAACCTTCAAGCAAATGTAATGGCTTGTTTTTCTATTTAGTAAATGATATTTTATACTGAATCACTGTATTTGTTCAAGTCAGGGCCTGTAGATAACCAAATCTTGTCCTCATCTGTGGTAGTTAAGGCCTGTAAATAAAATCCAGTCAATGGAGATGGGCACAGTTCTTCATGATAAGTGGAGATATTTTTTTAAGGTTTATATTAGTAAATTTATTATGTTTGACATTATAATGGTTGACCTACATGAAGCAACCGTTCATCGTTTCAACTGTTTTCCGGTGTCATTTTTTTGTTCTTTTCCCAGACGGAAAATATTGCTCAGCAAAATTTATTATAGGTGTAGATAGAGTGTCAAACCCGTAGCCAACAGCTACTCAATTGAAATATTTGTTATAATCCCGCAAAAAAAAAAGAAATATTTGTTGTGGTCATTATTTTGATTTGTTTGGCACAGCTAGCTCCAGCTCCAGCTCCAGCTTCACCTCTGGAGCTGAAACTCAACCGAATAGTTCCAGCTCCATTTAAAAAGGAAATGAAGCAGACTGAAGTGTTCAACTAGGGAGGTGGCATTGAGTTTAGACTATTCCACAACTTTACTTCATAACCACCTCCTAGAGTTAAATTTATGAAAATTTATGAGTTAAAACCCCATCAAACAGACCCTATATACTCAACCTCATGCATCTTTCTCTAAAACTTCTGAACTTCAGTTGTTTTAAAATATGCTAAACAACAGTTGGACGAACGCAATATTTTCGTTTTATTTTCAGATTGCTTTTGGACGTAGGGCCAGATCAAGCATTTGTGCTACAAGTACAAATTCTCAAATGAATGCATTTGTTCTTTGCAATTTAATACCAGGTCTCACATGGATGCACATTTATGGGAGTCATACCGTTTCTTCACATATATAGTGACATAATACCTACTACTTATACATGCTACTCGCATGAGCAATAATACCATTATATACCAGTGCTTTTTGGTCATGGAAACGAGTAATATTTGGCAATTTGCACCATACCCTTTTCTCTGCAAATGGCAAATCGCCTTGCCTTTCTCTGACCTGGGCAAAGTGCTATGAAGAAATTAATCAAGAAATGGCCCATGTGATGCCGAGCTACCGGCGCCGAATCCCAAATTAATGTGGTTTTTAGCTGTCTACGTCAACAAGCCTGAGATTTTTAATCCTACCTATTCATTCCTCGTTCCCTTTTCCCGTTGATTCGTAACTAAAAATTAGGTCATCAACAACTGGTGTGATTTGTGGGTGTTCGCCGGACTATCAGGTCTTTTGGTTGCTTTTTGAACGTGGTAGTACAATACTAGAAGCATAGGACCGAATTACAGGGTGGTTCAAATTGGACTTAAACCGATTCTATAAAAGTTATTATCAGGTTCAAAGCACGTTTTTGCATGGGAGCAATCAGGTTGGAACCAACCGCAATGTGACTGTGACTGAATACTGTTCTTTTCATGATGTAATAGCGACACTGCTACCTCACCAAGCTCATAGATTTGTCTCAGTTGCACCGGACAAGGAAATTTAAAGAGAAGGGTAACAACGAAAGTGATACGAAGTTGAAGACGTTTTGCCCGTATCTAGCTAGAATCTCTCGTCTCTCTGCGCGTTGAAACTTCAAACAACGGTAAATTTTGGAGGTGTTCTTGGGATCGTTATCTCCTACAGCTTCCCCTGTAGTACAATCTAAGCTGACTTGACCCACGGCGGCTTCTTCAGATTTGGCCTTAATTTGGTTCTGATCAACCAATATCTGGGGACTATTAGACCTACATATCACTATATGGCAGATTGGCAGTGATAGCAACTAGTCAGTAACAGCTAACAACAACACAAGTTATGTGATGATGGGATATTAAGAGGATTAGTCATTAATACAGTATCATGCAGAAGAAGAGCAGAAG
Source organism: Oryza longistaminata (assembly GCA_009805545.1). Taxonomy (NCBI): domain Eukaryota; kingdom Viridiplantae; phylum Streptophyta; class Magnoliopsida; order Poales; family Poaceae; genus Oryza; species Oryza longistaminata. The sequence goes on from CM020179.1 coordinate 40,506,906, forward strand.
GTCCTCCAGTGCTATCAACGCGTCAGATTAGCAGTTCAGATTTCAGAACAACACATGAAAACAAGTGCAATCAATTTCCCACCCCAATTCTATTGCCTCGATATTGACTTAGACACCAAATTCTATTGCCGGAGTTCGCTGAACCGGAAGAGAGACCTTGCCGTTGTCCGGCGTCTCTCGTTTCCCAGCGAAACGCCGGCCTCTGCATCCACCGTGACGAGTTCTGTCGGCCGCCGGCCATGGGGAAGAAGCCGATTAGAAGTCCGAAGGTAAGAAAATTCTGCGACAAGTGGGCCGGTTTAACCAATGGGCCTACTCTTCATGGAAGCCCATAGGCCTTAGCTGCTCGTGCTTATGCACTGATCATGATGGACCTTGGGCTAAAAACACAAGCTAAATTTGACAAAATTATGAATTTCCTGATTCCATTTTCACGAACTGATGCCTTCCTCTTGAATTTTCACCTCAGCAAAGGACACATCATACTTATCAACTTATGTAGTATCGGTATTTGTGCGTTGCAAAGTGTCAAGTGCTAAATTACAAATGTTCAAATTCATCATGTCTACTCATCAATTGCGTTTCAGGCCACTCATCTGTCAATAATTCTTGTGGGAAAATTCGGTCCATCAAATCCAAACCCCAGATGTGTCTGGGCTTCAGGAAGCTTTTGCCTAGAGCTAGTTGGGCCTGACCATGGCAACGAGCTACCCCCAGACTCCCAGTCTCCCGGACAAGTAAACTGCAAAATCACAATTCACAAGTCAAATGATCAAACATATCTTTTAAAAAAAGAAGCTTCTTTCTTGTATACAGTATACAGTAGATATAGCTTTAGCCTTTCTGTCCAAGCAGTTCACTTGCTTTCTCCCCCAGCAGGTAAAGAATGCTGTACTTAGTTGGATCTGATGCCCTGTTCTTAGAGTAGGCTTGTCACCTTTCCTTCCATCTGGGTTTCACTCTCACCAAGCCATGATCCAATTCTTTACTGATGCTACCTAGCCATCTATAGTTCTATATATATATACACGACTTTATTCTCAAATTTGTCTTGGTCTGATTCTTTCTGCAGGACCAGTCTTGCAACGTGAGGTTTGCATCTGTGACAATTCCATAAACTTAGGAGACAAGCAAGGGTGTGTCCCGGCCTCTACCCCAAGTATCCGATGCCTTGGAGTAGACTATACTTTGCTCATGAGTGTGATTTCTAGTCCTTTTCAGTGACTAAATGTACCAGGCATTAGACAATTAGTACTTAAACCTGATGACAAATCTCGTTACAGTTAGATTATCATCAATGCTTGGTGAGATTTCTGAATCCGAAATCTTGACTTGCTCCTGAATCATGACAGGAATTGTCTTTCTGCATTTCGAATATAATTCAACGAAAAGCATGCATGATCGTACAAATCTGTGTTCCATGGTCTGTGTCTGGGTTTGATGAGCTTAGCATCTATCTCTTTCTTGTGCTGAGTTTTTGCAACAGAAACTCACCAAATTTGTCCTGCATTTTTGTGAAAGGCTTAAGACTAGCCTTGTCTCTGCAGTCTGCACTGCATTTCTTCTTTAGAACAGCGATGTAGTTTGGTGCAACGAACACTTGCAAAGAGCCAAGGACAGCTCTGTAGCCTGTACTACTACTAACCCCTGCATCCTCCTTTCGATATTCCTTTCTCAGGGAGTAGTTACCTGCACGCATTTAGGTGAGCAACCCAGTTGTAAGATTCCTGTTCGTTGCTTAACCAAATCCGTTAATTAACCAATGCCTCTCAATCCAATCTAGTGACACACACAACAAATCATTACGAGATATTCTTTACCTTGGACAACCCGGCTAATCTGTTCTTGTCCTCTTTAATTAACAAGTCAAGAACAGGTCGTTGGGAGCTGTTCAGTAGCATATGCTTCTAGTGACAGCCGTACGGTTCAGGTACAAAGTGTACAAGGCTTCTAGATGACTAGAGCCACGCCAAAATCCAAATGTGCAACCTAGCTAGTATTACCGGCTTTAATCACCTGTGTGACACTGATTAGTCAGCTGTAATGAGCTTGATAAGCTTACACTAACTAGCTAGACTCAATGTCATTGTCATACTCCCTTTCCCTGCTTTGCTGATGACTGACGCCATTATAATGATGTTACTTAACGTCGCCAAATACAAAGGATGGGCATAGATAATAGCAGCAGCTTTGGTGGCCACGGAGGCCCAATTGTTGGCGGTGGTTGGTTTTTAGGTGGTTTGATGAGTTTGTTATGCTCTTAAACTCATCCAGTGCTGTACTTTTTAAGAGGGGAAAAGATGGCTATCTGTCTCGCTACAGTTTGGCCCCTTTTGCCGCTAACTCTAGCACCTCTCATGGTCTCACTCTAATCTGCATGATCATTTCGTTTTATCTGCAGACAAAATACCCGATTCTTTTCAGATTATTTATCACTGGATTATTATTTTTTTTTGAAAATTTATCAATGGATTATTAGAATGGATTAATTGCTCTACGCTTCAAAAAGTATGTATTTTCAAAAATCTTTTTTCTAATGTATTGTTTGGATACTTGTTTTAAAGTACTTGTCAAGTTTATTTATCCCAATAATCAAGTAGATAATCCATAACAATAATTTAAATTAAATAGCGTCGTGCGTGCCTAACGCCTTTCGGTTCGGTGAATGTGCTACGCTCGAAGTGACACCTGCTCCAAGCAGAGCCAAGCGCCAAACATTCAGGCCAGTTTCTGGCTTAAAATCGATCCGGTCGTCGCTGCACGTCGTGAATTCATAGAGAGATCAACCAGGAAAGCTGAATCCAACCACATGAAATGATGAATTCGCCTCGTGTCTGAACTCTGAAGCTTCGCGTTTCTGAAACCGATCGGTGGCCGACAGTTTCGGCAACAGACGAACCTGCAGCTACAGCATAGCTTCCAGGAGGGTTGGCTGCTTAGGCTTTGGTCGTCTGGAATGCATGATCCAGGAAGCAACCGTGACCGTCCGATGGAGATCCAACGACGCTGGGGTGGTTCGTTGGGCAGTGGCCATCACTGGAGCCAACTAAAAACTCGTGTTTTTTCTTTTGCTGGGCTCGGGGTTTACGGGTATGAAGCATGTGAAAGGAATTGAATACGATTTGGAGTGTAGGGTGGTTGATGACAAGTAGGTGGAGTTCATCACACTCACAGGATTGAGAGAGAGAGGGGCAGAGAATGCAAGAACAATCATGGGCTCCATGCACTTGCCTTGCATTTTCCAATTCTCCAGCTGGTCATTGGCAGCCTCCAGGCTGGGGAGTTGTGGGTCGTAGCGTATAAACCCTTGCGTTGCGCCATCATCAAGCAACGTGGCAGCATCTCCTGCAATGTCTCCCTATCTCTCAGCCGTCCGATCACGAAATTGACGATCGACATTTAGTAGGAAAACATTTTTTTAAAAAAGATTTGGGGTGATGTCAACCAGCTAGCTTGTGATGTCAAGGTTTTGCTGTTCTTGGTGCTTGTGGGGTAAAGGGGACTTCTATGCATTATTCAAGTGCAGGCATATTTGGGAACATAAATAGCAAAATGGCTAGTATCTTCTAGAGGTTAAGAGAAGGCATGCTTACAAGTTGTAAAGTTGTATAATAGGGAAAGGTTAGGAAATGTGCTGAACTGCTGATGGTGGACGTTTTATGTGGTGTGGAGGATGCCCATATGCGAGAAGTCTAAAGCTGCTTTCAGAATTATTAGCAGAACATGTTCTTGAAGATGGACAGTGTCTGCTATGCAGCTATCTCAGTCATCAATCATCACAGAACAATATAATTGAGATGCTGTTGCTGCTACAATTTCAGAGAACAGCCTTTTGTTATTTCCATGGTTGTCAAATGTTTGAACTGAAGAAAATTTCCTGCTTTGCTCTGCGTGAACTGTACTGGGAATTTTTAAACTGAAGTGAACTGTATTACTGATTTTGTGGAGATTTAGGTGGGTTAGTTGGGGGATTAGTACAATAAATTTTGAATATTAGTTAGTCTGTTGAGAGGTCCCTATCTTCTGCTTCGACTTTCTGATATAAAAGTTCATCTTAACAAACTATATTATTATTTGTTTCATTGGCTGTCTTTGCAGCTGTATGTGCGCAATCCATCTGTAAAGATCCTCTAATAGTATAATGCTCTTGCTCCACTTGAAATGCTCTTTGCTACGTGTATGCGAAGAAACACAAGGCACCAACTCACAAGTCAGAACATACAAGCCATCACTGCTTCAGACTTTCAGAGAAACAAAAACTTCCAGAACACAGGAAACAAGCTTGAAATCCCAACAGAAGCTCAGAGCATACAACCAGGGGAAAACATACCAGCATACCAGCAGGTAGCAGCAGCAATTTCTGACAGTGAAAAAACTACAGAATCAGCAGTACATTAGGCCATTCTGGATTAACAGAGTCAGCAGAAAGGGTAAATCATGCAGATTATAGACCATTGTGTATGAATAATAGTAATAAAAAGAAACATAGCAGCAGCAAAAGATTAAACCATTGTGGATCAACATAACTGGCAAAACACAGACTGCAAGAGATTTGAGGCATTGAGCCATTCTGGTCTTCAGGATGAGCTATAGATGCAACATTGTTTCAGCTCAGACACAAGGATGGGATCAACTCATTTTGATTCAAATCAATTCAATCAATATTATGCGAGTTCAGCGAACAAACATGTGGATTCTGAACTAATAGACAAAAAAATGAAACCTTTATCCTATCCAAGAATTGTACACCACCAATCAAGTAATTCCATCCCCCCAAAGTCAGCCACCTCCAAACCGAAGCCTAACGAATCAATCTGAATTGTACCACAAATGAACAAGAATTTGCTTCCTCTATTCTCCATCTTCCCTTTGTGCGCCGCCGCAGTGTGCCGCCCCTCCCCTTCACTGTCCTGTACAGCCGAAGGCGGCAGCTGGCTTGTGGTGGCAGCTGTGATGGCTGTGGCAGTGAATTGCAAAGCAATTCCCATCACCACACACAGCTCCACAAGGCAACCTCAATGAAAGAATTATTGTGTATACTCATTAGCTGTCTACCAAGAAAATGCCGCCGCAGGCAATGCCGATGATGACAATGCGAACGGTGCTGATGCTGAAGATGAATCACCCTCTGCAATGTAGAGGTCGTATGACTTCCAGGTGTGGTCGAGCGGGCAAGGCTTGCCGGCGTCGAGCCGGTCCCATGGCTTGCCCTTCCCAGACCAGTGCATGAGGCTGACAGGGCCCTTGTGGAGAGGGCGGCAGCTGCCGAGGACGTTGTCGCCGCCCAATCCGTGCTGGTTCCAGCGGTGGTCGACGGCCTCCACCTCGCCGGCGAACACCAGCAAGAACGGGGGCAGCGACCCTAGCTCGTAGATTCGCTTCTCCTTCTGCAGCTCCATCCACACCTCGATGCGGCGGCGGTAGTTGCCGACGCGCCACCGCCGGAGGTCGATGACCATGACGCCGGTGTTGAAGTAGCAGGGCGCGCGGCGGCGCCCGGCGAAGACGCGGTCGCCGAGCTGCGGGTCGGACCAGAAGGTCTCGGTGAAGTAGCGGGAGAAGTTGGCGTGGCAGTACTCGGGCGCGGCCACGACGGCGGCGGCGGGCAGGCGCGTCTCCCAGAGGCGCCTCACGTCGTCGACGGCGAGCACGTCGGAGTCGAGGTATATCGCCCGCGGGACGCACTTGGGGAGCAGGTCGGCGAGGTAGTTCCTGGCGTAGTTGAGCGGCGCCTCGAGCGCGGCGCGCACGGACGCCGAGATGAGCCCGGTGACCGCGTCAGCGCGGAACGGGTAGATCTCGAACCGAAGCGACGGGAACGACGCCGCCACGGCTGTCCTCAGCTCCCCGACCCCACCCCCGCCCCCCTCGCCGCCGTCCGCGCGCCGCCAGAAGTGGAAGAATATCGACTCCGGGCACGACGCGTGCTTGAGCAGCGAGTAGATGGCCGCCATGGACCCCCTCAGGTAGTGCGCGTCGAGCGTCATCGCGATGTGGACCAGCCCCGGGTCGCACACCCCCGCCCGCCACCGCCGCCGGGCACCCCTCCCCGTTCCTGTACTCCGGCGCCTCCGCGAACCTCGGCAACGCTGCGCCGCGCCCACATCCCACCACCACCAAGCCACCCCATCACACCACGCAACGGCCAATCCGGCCCGCATCGCCGGATTGCCCCCCATATCCGGCGCCTCCGGCCTCGATTCCCTCCTCCTCCTCCCACCCTCGGGGGGGTTGGGGTGGGTTCTTGGAGGTCGGCGTCCCCTTCTTCCTCGTCGCGCTTGTATGTGCGGGGGTGGGTGGCGAGCGAGGCGGAGGCGGAGGCGAGGCGAGGGCGAGGGCGGAGGCGATCGAATCCGCCGGGTTTGTTTTTTCGGGGGGGAGATTTATACATGTGGCTTTACCAATAAAACCACCGTGTTTTTTTAGAATATGCGGGTCCCGCGTCGTCGCCTTCGCTTTGCTTACGCGTTAATCTCCCCTGCAACGCGACCGCGACCGACCCAGAGCCGGGGTTGTTTAGTTCGTTAGGGCTAAAATGGATCGGCGTTACTGCTTCACAAGCTCTCTTTTCTTTTTTTTCTGGGAGATACTCGGCGACGCATACACCACGTACTCTCTCTCGCTCTTTCTAGTTTCATAATTTTTAACGATTTAGATAATAGTAATATGATCTTCAAAATATATTTTGACTATATTTTCTATTACAATATACTCCATTCGTCACAAAATATAAACTTTTTAAGCATAGTGAAAATCGAACATTTTTAACTTTAACTATTAATAATAAGAAAATAAAAAGATCAATTATATAAAATTAATGTTTGTAGATTTATCATTAAACAAACTATCATAATATGTAACTCTTTTTATTTAAAAAATATTTGTTTATATATATATTGTTGGTCAAAATAGCATCTCGGAGACCGCATCAAGTCAAAAATTACTTATATTTTGGAACGGAGTGAGTACACAATAAATAAATATTTTTTTCAAGTCAAACATAAGTGTACTTCTATAGTTTCAACTTCAAATTAAACCAGAGATGTGCATTTATTTTAGGGGCGAAGGAAATATATTTTTAGTTTTATTCTAGTACTTTTAAACTAAATATTTTAAAATTTATTAATAATAGAAGTTATACATGTTAATCTTAATTTTGTTTGAAACGTCAAAAATTACGGAAGCAGAGTATCTCGGCTTCGGCTCTCTTCAGGTAGCACTGTAGCAGTAGCGACGCGAAGCAACAGCGACCACGGCTGATCACATGTGGGCGCGCCCGTGACAGTGTTAATGCATTCATCAGAGTTGGCAAGTGGACGCCGCAAGCTTCGCATTAGGATCAGGGGATAAAAAAAAAGAGTATATGCGTTTGGATGATTACAGTGTTAATCATGATCATGCTACGAATAGTCATATGACAGCTACGAGACACATTCGGTGAATTATAAATACCCGTGCAAGCAGGGATTGCAATGTTTAATTGTGTTACAAATATAGCCATGATGATTTTATTTTGCAGTGTTCATGAATCTTCATTTATGGCTTGATATTTGTGCCATTTTGGTGAGGCCTAAGCTAAAGTTATTGGTGTACATTCATGTGCAACCTAAATAAATTGTGAAGAGACAAATTTTCTTCGCAGGAACATACAAATCGGAGAAATAATGTTGTCAATTGTCAAAGCTTTCAAGCTGACGATGGTACGAATTGTCCCTATGTGGTCCTCTACGATCGTACACGCAAATCCCTCCAAATTTCACCGATATATTGGTACTAGACGACATCTTTTCACGGCATATATATAACAAAAATGATTTTGACCACCTTGATACCAACATCAGGAAACTAGGTAGAAGTATAATGTTACATACATGCGCTATGATTCTAGTAGTTAAGGCTCCCTATTACAGATTGCATGTTCTTTCTAAAAAAATTCATAGGCATTTTAGTAAAAAAAAAACAGAATTAAGGGGAATACATCCTAGTACATACATTGCCAAATAGACCAAAAGCATCGAGCCATCCTCAACAAAAGAGAGGCCAACTGAACTGGCTGTGTTTGAGGGATTGGGGATGGGGAAGATACGCAAAACGAGATGAGCCGTTAGCTCATGATTAATTGAGTATTAACTATTTTAAACTTTAAAAATGGATTAATATGATTTTAAAGCAAATTTTATATAGAATTTTTTTTTCAAAAAACACATCATTTAGTAATTTTGGGAAGCGTGCACGCGGAAAACGAAACAAAGGGTGTTCTCCAAACAAACAAATTTCCTAATGAGGATATTCATTAGGAAATTTACTAGTACTTCCTAATATCCTCATCCTTGGAGAATGAGCTTATGCCTATATTGGCATACACATACGTTGACATACCAGTAGAACCCTTTGGCTCCGTCCACAAAAATAACACAATTTACTTATAGTGGCCACTTGAATTTGAGAGTTTATTTCCCTTGGAGGCAATCAGGCTAACAATATCGTGAATAACTTATCACTAACATATACTAAGGAAAATCTGTAATTTCCCTCATGAATTATGAGAGTATTTTTACTAATATACTCCCTCCGTCCCAAAAAAATCTTAACCTAGGAGGGGATGTGACCCATTCTAGAACAACGAATATGTACTACCCTTAATCCAGATTAATTGTCCTAGGAGGGATCCGATTGAGTTTTTTTTACGGAGTGAGTAGCTTATAAGCCAAAGACTCGTGACCAAACAAAGGGAAAATAGCTTTTATGATAATACTTTATACTTCTATTGTTAGGCCATGTTTCTTTTTCTGATTTTGGATTTTTTTTTTCCTTTCCACGCTTTCTAAGCTTCTAAACAATATGTTTCGTGCAAAAATTTTCTTTATAAAAATATTTATAAAGCAATCTTTTAACTTTGTAGTAGTTAATTGATTTGTCTATACCCTCAAAAATAGTTATAAAAATCAGATCAGTGGCGGATCCAGCATGAGGGCGGCGGGGTCTCGAGCCCCCACTACTGGCGTGAAGACTATGAGAGACCCCACTAAAATTTTTTACCATATGTAGATGGGAGGGGGACTGTAACTCTATCTAATTTGCTCAGACCCCACTGCTATTTATTCCTAGATCCGCCCCTGAATCAGATAGTTTATTAATTCCAGCTATCTTAACATGGTCGTAGTGGCATGAAAATTTAGTGTTGAATAATACAAAACAATAGAAACCCTAAATGAATTTGTAAATTTGCCTGTTTAAGTCACTGCCTTTTTTTTTTTGAAATGCCATTTTACATTTGGCACTTTAGATATATTCAAAATTGTCTCTCTGCATGTTTCGGCACGACACGGTATCAGGCAGGGGTGCCTAGCTCGTGGAACTGTTTCACGCAAGTCCCCGGGTCGCTGACCACCAACTGCATATGGGGCCCACACAGCGCACGCTGTTGGTCCCACATAACAGTGACCGCTTTCGTCCGCGTACAACACAAACAGAACAGGGGACCTTGACCTTGAACGTGGCACCATGTGGTTTGGTTTCATGCCCATGATTTCCTTTTTCCTCTTTGCTTCCAAATATATAAACGTGTTTATATATATAAAAAGGGAATATAGTATTATTGATTAGTGATACGGAGGTGGAAAAAAATATTGCAAGGGTTTCCAGAAATATTTGCATGCTAATGACAGCCCATTGGTCACAGGTCACAATGGTAAATCTCTAGTAATGAAAAGTCTTCCTAAGAGTTATTACCGACATGCTGACATGCGTTCAGTAAAGTAAGTTTGCATTAGTCAGCTGATGCTAACTAATCATTCTGTGAATGTAGTATAAACAGATGCGTGCCAACAACCTATATTGGTATTCTGGTGACAAGTGCCTCAAAAACTAACCAACTTGCTGCAATAGTACTAGGGTTATATTTGATGAGCTTCTAAGTTCTAGCAGCCGGAGATTCTCGTAGAAACTGCAGTTGTTAGAAACTCATCTCAGATAATACAAATTTTCACCTAAATTTTAAGAAATTGTAGATTTTTATGAACTACGAGCCACAAGTTGTTTTTTCAACTTTTCCAGATTCTCACCAGCTAATTTGTCACCAGCTCCTTCTTAAAATCTTTAAGCTCCCAAAAGGTCCAAAGATTCCATAAGATATTTACTTTGCATGTTGAGTGTTGTTTTTTTTTTAAAAAAAATAATCTTATTGGACAGCATGGGTGCATTTGGATTTTGAAACTCGGACTTTGCTTTCATATGAAATGACAGAATTTTTGCATTCTAAAACAGGGGCTAAATATGAGAATGGAACACTTCAAAAATATCATCATTGTTGGAGAGTCGTGACCAAATGCTGGTCCACAAAATGAGGACCATAGTTGAGCAGAACCCCTAGAGAATAAAACGCAGTCCATTGTTTGTCTATTAATTTGTCCCTTTCCATTTCCCCTCAGAAATGTAGCTTCGAAGAAAAGACTCCAAAGTCCAAATGGAATATATGTGTAGTAGCTCATCAAGCATGAAAGAAATGAGCATCATGTGATAGACTGTAGTGTGATTATTGAAGGCATATGTTCATGATTCACATTATTATCCCCTAGAAACATGTTTACAGTAGGGATTTCCCTGAAAATCCTTATGATCAGTAGGATGTCGTAAATGAAATCTTCCAAAGGGTAATAGCCGCATCACATTTGTATGGCCTCTCGTCCCTTCGAGAAATTAGCCTTGTCGGTTGTCATTGCATTTTTTTATATATATACATTGGCGGCTGCTACAAGTTCGCACGTTTTGATTTTCTATTTGAGTTGGTGCAGCACACCGGTGGTTAGCTGGCACATGGCTTTTTTCTCTAGTAGTATTTTTCTGTTTGCATGTCTGCACAATAGGATCGATGTTTGTTGCCGAATCTTCCTCATACTAGCTGTCGACTGTTCATCCCCGTGCAAGTTCATACAGGGCAAGTGACGTACACGTTCACGAATGCAATTTGAATTTGGTGATTTTTCTGACGAGAATGTTCAGCAAGTCTAGAAAAAGGGAAAAGTGTTCACAATATGGCTGTGTTTAGTTGGATCCAATGTTTGGATTTTGGTTGAAATTGGAGATGATGTGACTGAAAAGTTGTGTGTGTATGACAGGTTGATGTGATGGAAAAGGACTGAAGTTTGGATCCAAACTTTGGATCTAAACACAGCCTATGTTAGGGGAAAGTGGGAAACTTAAAACGAGGAGGAACTATTTTTTTTTCTTTTCTGATTATGCATGGATTCTAGAGTTTTGCTTGCACGTTTTCTTAACTCTTAAACAGTGCATTTTTTGTATAAAAAGTTTTCTTGATAGATACTATTATAAGGAAAAACTTCAACTTTATAGTAGTTCATTTATTTATTCATAGCTCAATTAGCTACCGCAAAAATCAGTTAATCTATCCATTCATGCATTTCGGCTATATGACAGTTTCCCAATTTGAAGGCGTTTACGGGTAATTAATGTGGGATGTAGTGATCGGCGGTGCTGACTGCTGAATTATATATCGTACGCTTCAATCTGACAGATTTTTCGACAATACAAAATGTACTGGCTGTGCATAGTTCTCGGGTAATCCAGGTCTAAACATGTCATTTTCACAAAAGGTATGTACATACGTTGGTGAAATTGGCTGCATATTGTCACCATGATCGAGACGTTTTCTGTCAAATATACACCTCAGTAGTGTTTGCTAAAAAAAAAAAAATTGAGTGTAGCCGTCCAGAAGAAACCAACCGATGCTGCAAATGCGTCTTATACTGATCTCAAGTAATTTTGAAGTGCTACTGCTCAGCGGTTTTCCAGATGCAACTGGCATGGTCTCCATCACAAAGATTGGAACTTGTTATCACCGATTGAATCAGCTCATCTATACTACAGTATTAGGCCATGTTATCAGCAATTAGCTGCTTGATCAAGCTTGTACACAAAAGCGATTCCGTACTGATCAAGATCAATGTCTTTGTCCGATGTTATATGTGCAGTTTTTCAGTTGCAATTTGCCACTGCAAAAGCAATGCAAGGAGAGTCTGGAAACGAAAGGGATCGCGTCTTTTTCACAAAATCAATGATAGAACACGGAGCTAAAATGACTAGTCGGGGATGAAAAGCAGATTGCTGCCCTCATTAAAACCAGAATAGTCAAATGGAAGCCTTAGCTTAGCGAGAAAGCAAGAGAAAACTAATAACCAGAACTTGACGATGCGAAATTGCAGATGTAATACAAGTCAGAGGCAAAGTTAAAGCCAACTGGCGAAAGCACCTATCTGAAACCATACTACTTGAGCAAAGAATATGCCATTGCCATCCCAACAATACGATGAAAGGACGAGCAGAACGAAATCGCCGTGAATTATATGTATGTTTTCTAGAGAATTTCGTTTTTGTTCACGTTGCTATCGATCCAACCGGATGTTCATGTTCTACCTTCCACAAGTAGATCTTCTGCAGATTAACCCCATAAAAAACCTTAGAAGAAGAAGAAGGAACAAATCCAAACCCAAATCAGCCACTGGACCGATCCATCCACGGAACAGTTTCTGCCCCTTCTAGGCGTTCGCGTCGCCCACGCGACGGACACGCGGTCGCTGGGCGGCGCGCGCCACTGCAAAATCCGCGCGAGACGAGACGATGCCGTGTCAACCGCGAGCGCCGAGCGATCCACGCGACAAAAAAAAAAGCTGTTCACGGCGGCGCCACGCGCACGCGCGCGTGGAACATTCCGTCCTATCGATCAGCTGCACGCTGTACGCGCGCGCGCACGGGAAAACGATCAATCGGCGGTTCATCCTCCGACTCGTTTCGACCGAAAAACCGATCGATCGCCCGGAAACGAAGCTGCAGGACTGCGGGAGGAGGCGGTGGTGTAGACGCAGTCATCTTCAGAGAACCCGACGTCGTGTAGGAGACTGCACGGCCTACGTGCACACACAGGCACACAGCTACACATGCAACACTACGTTCACACCCACGCGAATACGTCTCCTAACACATGCAGTACGAGAGACGGAAATCAACGTGACATACCTGATTTTACTAAAGTTCCATTAAAAATTCACTTATATGTATGTAATATTCGTAGGCATCAGAATTAAAATCCGGCAGAGTGAAATCATACACCAACAACTCAACATGACACCACTGTTTCCCGACGTCTCGCATAGGACTAGGAGACTGGGAGTTTTACTACTTTGGAATCGTTCTCCGTGGAGACCAGGAGTCACCGTCGGTACGTAACTGCGTGTCTAATCGTATGGATCTACGTGTATCTATAGTTTTCACCGTGTATGTATTTTTAAGAGAAATTGTTATTCTTGCGGTGTAAATTTACTACAAAGTTTGTTGATAATGAAAGAGGAAAGGAAGTTTCCCACATTTTTTATATTCCCCGTTATTTATTGCAAAAGAAAACAAAATCATTCTCTCTTTCGTGAGACATGATATTTGGGTACGATTTTGTATCAGATTCGTTGGGTGATGTTGAGGCAATTTAGGCTTAGTTTAAGAACGGAATATGATATCTCAACTTCCAAGCTCACTTCATTGCCGCTTCTTTATACGGATGATTTCTTTTTTGTTAACGTGGCCAGACACTATAGCAAGTTGGTTGTTTCTCCCACGAACCGTTCAAAGCTACGAGTCGCCCCCTTAAACTTTTCTTTCTCGTAGTGGTGACATCAACATGGCGCCATCAATCAATCAACCTAAACAAAAACCAAAATAACGGCGCGCTTCTACTCTCTTCATGCGAAGTTACTATGCAATCCGCGGTGGACACGACACGGCGCCTCTTCTTCGTACGTGCCGCGCGCGCGCCCAGGTGTACGCACAGGTTGACGTACGCTTCCATCCGAGTCCGTGGCGAATCGCGTCGCGTGTGGAGACCCGGCGCGAGGTCGCGGCTGGGAAACGGTAAAAACCGGAGAAAAGAAAAAAAAGGTCTCGCGTATACGTGGTCAAGCAAGCCCGATACAGCGACGGGAACGTGCATTTCACACACATCACGCGCTAGTATTTTTAAGCCTTTGTGTATACGTACTCGCGTGAGCGTCCGCCTCAAGACTTGGACGTCCCATCACATCTCGACAGTTGCTGCGTCTGCGAGAGCGACGTGTGATGCTGCATTTGCTGCCTCGTATAGGTCTTTTTGGACCATTATAATTTTTTTCTCCCTTTTCCTTTTTGTGCGTACCTATACGTGAATACGTGATCTCTCTCTTTTTCTCCCACTCTGCAGTGGCAAGTTGCGATATCGAAACGAATCAAACGATACGGGACGGGGGGTGGCCGGGTGCGTGCGTGTTGAGACTTGAGAGTTGGGAGTTTGAATGGGTCATCCCGTTTTGCGTACGTACGTAGGCGACGAAGATCTGGGATCGAGGGAGTAGACGGTAGTCGAGTAGAGGGCGATGGGGCAACGGCTACTTTACATGTGCGCGTCTGCTTGTAGACCGTAGACCTGGCCCGTCGCGGGTACTGCATGTGGCAGCCGTTCAGTGGTATCTTGGGCGTAGATGCATATGCATGAACCCCGTAACTAATTGGTAGTACTATTATTACTACTTTTAACGAGTATCTGTCGACTAGTTTTAAAAGGAACTGTACGTAGTTTAAGTACGAGTAATATCATAATCCCTATAGTTGGCTAGTGGGCACTGTTCATCGCCGTTCCATTTTCGTCCGGCGGCGTGGGCACGCTAGGGAGAGGAGGGATGTCGAGTAGTACGGTTTTTTGGTTGCAGTGTGTGTGGCCCGTGTATACAGTACCATACAAAATTCAGGGCTCGTAGGCACGGCCATGAGAACGTGTAGCGTCCGGCCGTCACGCCAGAGTACTGTCAATACCGACCACAGCAGCTGGGGTACTGCAAATCGCGGGTACTCGATCAGCTCGGAACGGGACGCTTTTCATGTGTGGTCGGCGCCGTGCTAGAGTTTCATACGGAATCCCGAGTGAAACGAGATGCGAAATGATGAATACGCGGATGTACGGTGCCATCTTTGCTAGGCCTAGTTTGGCCCAACGGAAGGCTGACGTTAGGCTGGGCCGTACAGAAGGCTGGCACTGGGTTGGGCCTCCATTCCAGAAAAGATCCGTGGCACACTAACAGGCAGAAATTATAGGATAAATTTGTAGTGATATATATACTTCTAGAAAATTTAGAAGTCTGATCGTCTTAGCATGTGAGTTTTTTTAAAGAGATTTCTTATACGAGTTCTTTTGTATTTCTAAAAGTGAACGAAGTATTGTATTTCCAAAAGCGAACGAGGTATGGGGCGTTTTCGTTTTTCAAAAAGTGAACTAACTATAGGGCGTTTTTGGTTTAATACCCTACTAAAATTTAGCAGTGTCATGTAGAGTTAATTTTTTTTTGGCAAACCTTGCCAAGACGACAAACATATATATGTAATAATGCCTAGAAACATACGAAGAGCGAAGTGTTTTGTTTGCTACTCTATGTTTGACTTAAAATTTTGGTAGCGGATGGACAAATTTGATACGGTATCAAACCAAAACGTCCATATGTTTCCGAGACAGTAAGCGGCGAGGCAGCCTACAGATGTATAATCTTGAACAATTTCTTCCGAAAAGGAGCAATCACGCAGGCAAAGTCTCAAGCTTGAATTTGAAGCCTGACAACAGCGGTTAGATGAATTGCAGAAAAGGGTGGAAAAGAAAAGAAGCAAAAACAAATATGGTGCGATTCTTCCTGATGCATCTCTATACAGGTTCATTTTTGCAACAAAGAATGGCAGAAATGCCTGAGGACTTCTTCACCAATGCTTATTTCTCCAGGCTATCATATCATATTAGAAGAAATAATGCCGAAATCTTCTCGTTGTCAGCCTATGGAAGAGTAGCTCTCAATTCCTTCCTGTCTGCCCCAAATGACTGCAAAATCAAAGGTTCTGTTAGAACTGGTTCATCTTCAAACGTTCAAAATGTAGCTGAGGTCAATTCAATGAGACCTGGTTAAAACCATACAGGCTCATTCCAGTGCTTCTTGTGAGTTATTATCGTGTGGTTGTGGGCAAAATAAGTTCACTCTAACCAAACAAGACATGCGTATAAAATATAAGCTGAAATCTGTGGTTTAATTTAAAATTGTAAAATATCCGCTATCAAACAGCCAGTGTAACATGGAGTTTTTTTTTTTTGGGACAATGTCAAACAGAGAGTACTGCTCCATAAGCAATTGAAGAAATGCATTGCACCATACTTGTAATTTCTACACTTCAACTACTTAGAGAACTCTAGTAAGAAAAGAGATACACCAAGCTGTAACTTCACATTATGAAGAGAATGTGTTTGCGTTTTAATCAAGTGCAGTGTTTGTCTTAGTAAAAGGAAATAACAATGTGGACTTCAATATCTGAGATGACTTAGATGAGTTAAACTTGTGAACTTACCTCCACACCAAAACCCTTGACATATACATTCGTAAAGAGCTCAGAAGTATCAGGCATAGGACTCTCCTGCAGATATTAAAAAGGGGTATATGTGAGTTAAAGTCTAATTCAAAGCAAAACAAGTAAACAAAAAAAAGAAGCAAAACGCAGCAAGAACCTTTGCTTTCGCAATGGCATCATCGACTTCTTTTCTGATTTCTTTCTCCATGTCCTGAGATGAAAGAACAAGTTAATGAATCATAATAATAATAAGAATATACCACTAAATGAAATGGAATCTCTAGTCACGACTGTCATTAAACATCATTTAAACATTAAACATAGATACCTTGAGCTCAGCAGCAGTTGCTAGGTCATGAGCCAAGATCAACTTCCTAACCCTTTCAATTGGATCACGCTCCTGTTGGCATGATAAAACAATAATTCGTTAAAAACCAAACATCTGGCGTTAACTACACCACAAATTTGGTCACAGGATCCTCACCTGTCTTACACCTGAGATCTCATCCCTGGTGCGGTAAGTGCTTCCGGGATCTGACATAGAATGGCCATGGTACCTGTAGGTATCCATCTCAAGAACCTAAATACAAAGAGTGGAGAAACATTAGATGACTTACTATTTACTGAAACATTTCGTTATGGGTGAATTGCTACAAACTGCTAGCAGGAACAACCATGTTAAGTCAAGTACCAACAGGAGTACAGGACTTAAGCATCCATAGAGTAAATAACTCTGTTGCTTAAATTTAATAACATCGATCAGCAATAAAAAACATATTATATAAGACCATAAGTAGTGAATCGCTATTAGGTTATTCCATATTTCACGTCACAATGTCGTCCTAGCAGTAATCAAAGTCGCTCAAGGACACAGCAGCTATGTATCAGAAACAAAGCACTGTCCCTTTGAAGGAACTTCCATATAAAACAATCTATTCCAACTCTAGTTCACAATTACTCTATGAAGTTACTATGTAAGTGTATAAAACGCAAATAAGACAACCATGACAAAAGAAACAAGCTCTCTGCTGTAAAGCACATAATTGCCACAGTGTATTTTAGTCATCAATTGATCAACTAGCAGCTACCATCAAATTTTCATAGAAAGATTCAGAATATGTTGATGAACAATAAGATCCAGAATATAAGTGACTGAACAGGAACATGTAGGTCAATTAAGCTGCTCAAGTTGCCAGCACTGATTCTTCATGTGAAAATAAACAAGAAACGTGAATCCTAAGCCACTGTAGTTCAACAGTAGCAAATCCATATAATTGTGCTACATAAGTTTGCATACTATTAACACGACAAAGTTTACTCACAATTGGGCCATTTGCAATAGCATGCTCTTTTGCGAATTTGCATGCCTGCTTCACAGCAAGAACATCCATTCCATCAACCTACACCAAAGCAATTAGATGATGTCAGTGGCAGATATTAAGTAGAACTTAAACATAAAATGAAAAGATTTCAGTTGTCAATATAATTCAAAATAGGAAAGAAAGAAGAAAGAATGTGTCATCTCAAACTTAAAAGTACAAACCAAATGTATAATACCATAGACAATAAGCTACAGAAGATGAAATGCATTTAAAGAACAATTAACTTCAATCTACAAAGCTATAAACTAAGGTCACATCGAAATTGTCTTTAGGTAACCATTGTGATTTACAATCTTTTTTTCCAATACTTGTTAGAACAGATAGCACATGCTAAAAGCATCTATATCCTTCAACCAAGGCAGTCTCTTCTGTAACTCAAGAAATAGGCAGTCTTATGACTTATCAGGTCAGACTCTACATTAAAATCCACTGCAAGCAAATCACATATCACAATTGGGAACCAACATTACAAGAATACTAAACATTGATCAATCCAGTCACTACGATGAGCAAAAGTAACAACAGTGAGTTCACGTCACCTTCAATCCAGGCACATAATCACCACGCTTGTAGTAGGCAGGGCTCTTTGCTGCCCTCCACTCAGCGGTTCCCATCCCATCTGCACAATGGAAATTAAATCAAGATCATATCACATCAAATGAACAAGCAGATATCACGATGCAATCATGATTCCCGAAAGCGGCACAGGAACTCACAATGGTTGTTTTCGCAGACCAATATAGCTGGCAGCTTCCAAAGAGCCGATATGTTGAGGGCCTCAAAGAGCTGGCCCTGGTTCGCGGCACCATCACCGTAGAGGGCAAACGTAGCAGTTTCTTCCTTCCTATACTTCTGCGCGAAGGCGAGACCGCATCCAAGGGGAACCTGGGCGCCGACGATGCCGTGGCCACCATAGAAATTGGCGTCCTTCTTGTAGAAATGCATGGATCCGCCCTTCCCGCGGGAGCACCCAGCCTGGCGGCCCATGAGCTCCGCGAACGCGGAGACGAGGTCGCCGCCGCGTGCGAGGTAGGTGCAGTGATCGCGGTACGCGGTGATGATGGAATCGGAGCGGGTGATGGCGGCCTCCATCCCGACGGCGACGGCCTCCTGGCCGTCGTAGAGGTGGCAGAACCCGCGGATGAGCTTGGCCTTGTAGAGGGAGTCGGCGGCGATCTCCATCCGGCGCATCACGGACATGTCGCGGAAGAAGGTGAGGAGCTCGGCCGGGGTGGTGGTGACGTCGCGCGAGGGCGGGTCGACGATGTGGGAGGTGAAGGGGACGGAGGTCTCGATGGTGAGCGGCGCCGTGGAGTCCGAGATCGAGCGCGCCGCGATGAGCGCCGTGGCCTGGGCCCGCGCGGCGGGGACGCGGCGGAGGAGGATGGCCGCAGCCATGGCGATGGCTGCCTAGGGTTTCGCGGCGGCGGCGGGGGTTGTTCGATATGGTCTTCCCTGGTTGGTGGTACTGCAATTGTTGACACCATTTCAGCTTTTTGTTTCTCCCGCTGAGCCCAACCACCGCGAATGCAGGGGTTTCCTTGGTCTGGCCTGTTGGTAAATCTGGAAAGCCATATTCAATAGCAAGTTGTTTAAGAAACAGGTTCTCAACTCATCATTTAACTGCATCTATAAGTAAATGTATGAACCCATCTATCAATCGACAATTCAGTGATGACAGCCACGTTAGCAATGTTCATACCAGTCCCCGGACTTTAGCTGCATCACAAATACATGAAAGAAAAGTATTAGCTTTTTTCCCCCTTTCACTAGGAACTACAAAAAGTTGCATAACGTATAGGAAATGGCAGTACGTTGACTTCTCATACTGTTCTCGTGCGTGCACCTCTCTCCAAGTAGCAGCTTTGCCAGCTTCATCAAGTGAGATTGGTGTCATACCTGGCTCCGCAAATCCCATTTCATAACAATTACTCACAAGAGCATACATATTTTGATAATTTTGCACAGAATTAAAGACGCCAACAATTATTACCTGCCATGGTCAGGGAAGAAGTTTCACCGAAATTCTGCGTGAGCAACCCAAGCGACTTCCTCTTCCTATGGTCTGGCAAATGTAAACCAAAATATGAGTTGAACAACAACAATGTAACTGAAGCACTGCGCAGTTAAACTTAGAACTAAATAATAATTAATCTCTACCAGATCTAAGCGCGGCAGCGAGTAAGCGCTTGCGTTTGTTGTCGGAAGGTTTGTTCGTGAACTGGAATTGACCTCAGCTTCTCGCCGTCTCGTATTGCACCATCAGCGTCACCCAATCTTTATCCCTCATCTTCGTCATCCGACATCTTCACATCACCGAATAATGAAATGAAATTTTGGTTGAAAAAATAAATGTCTGGCAGAAGATCGATTCAATGTTGCCTGAGAAAGAATAAGATAAGGAAAGAAGCATACAATGCGCAGACGGGCTCCTGCCACGGGCAAAGGAGCCAATCCAGACTCTCTCTCCAAAGGCCCTCTCCTGAGAAAGCCAAGAGGAAGGAAAGAAGAACGCTTTAGATTGGGATTAGACCAACAGTTTTCTCGCAGAATTATCACATGGAAAGGCAAACACAAACCTTGGAGTTCTCGCCAATGCCATTGGGACGCCGCGAAAGCCTATCAAGAATACCGATTCTTGGCCTTCCTCACGAGGATCCTTGCTCACAGACCAATTGGAAACAAATCTCAGAATCAAAATCGAGCAAGAAAAGAAACAAGCAAACCCCCTGTCCCAGGGAAATGTGGAGGAAGAAAAACTCACCCGACGCTCTCGAGCACGTTGACGATTCGTGATCCGGCGCCTCTTCGACGCGGCGACCCTGAG
The DNA here is from genome assembly GCA_009805545.1 of Oryza longistaminata. Classification (NCBI taxonomy): domain Eukaryota; kingdom Viridiplantae; phylum Streptophyta; class Magnoliopsida; order Poales; family Poaceae; genus Oryza; species Oryza longistaminata. The sequence goes on from CM020179.1 coordinate 40,527,531, forward strand.
CCGCGTCGTCCAGCCCGATTAGACTCCACGTCGCGCGGCTTGTAAAGAGCGACGAACTAGAAAACACACAGG
>CM020179.1:40535991-40558362 GCA_009805545.1 Oryza longistaminata
AGGGCGGTGGCGAGCGCGAGGATGGCGGCTGGGAGGAGGCGCAGCGCCGCGCGGACGGGGTCGCCGTCGCCGCCGCCGAGTGGGGAGGGGTGGATCTTGCCGCCCTTGCCTGGCTTGGGGCACAGCGACTTCATGGCTAGGGTTTTAGCCCCCACCCTGCTCGCTGCTCCAACCGTCGGGTGGTTTGATAGGGTTTGGCGTTGAGTTGAGGGAGAGAAGAAGAAGCGGAGGGGATGGAGGAGGGAAGGTGGTGGGCTTTGGGAGAAGAGCTTAATAGAGGGAGGCACAGTCCTCAGTCTTTTGCTTTTAGCAACTGCACTTTTTGAACCGGTTTTCTTCACTCTCCTCCTCTGCTTTTCCAGGTTTTCTACTCACAGCCTCGTTATATTTGTAACCATTTTTTTTTTTTGATAAAAAGGCTCAAGTGGTATTGTTGTTAGAGCAAGGTCAATAGTATAACCAACTACCGGCTCCAAAACATCTATAGCTAATCTAATAGCCTATTCATACAATAATTAACTATAAAAATATACTACACCATTAATACACGGTCCCACCTCTCATACACACATAACATCTTGGAGTTCGTGTTGCAGCCGGCTACAAATTTGTAGCACGCTTTCTTCCCTCTCTTCTCTTTTCTTCTCGATATATGGTTACAGCCGGCTTATAGCCTGTTATTGTACTTGCTCTTATGCTAAGTTGTTTTAGTGATGATTTTGGCTGTATCTATGTGTACATTATATGTTGTATTTCAATGTATGAGTTGTCATGTAGGTGTTTTGTTTGCGTTCACTTTTCCACCTAATAAGGTTGGAACGGGCGAACGGTTATAGTGTTTTGTTTACGTTCACTTTTCCACCTAATAAGGTTAGAACGGGCGAATGTTTATAGTTGAATGCTACTATTACTACTGTAGCCAAATGTTTGAGGTTCACATTTATGTTCTATGAGCTTGGTTGAAGCAAATGTTTCTAGTGAAAACTAGGCTCACATTGATCAAATGGTACATGCCTATGCATCTTGCTCTTTTTTAAGTTGAATTTATAGTATCTATTAGGGATGTTTACAATGACGATGAACATTTAAAAGTTATCGTGCTAATCAAATTCAACTTCACTTTGCAATTAAAAAGAATTATCAATTAGGTTTTTTCTAGTTACTTTTTTGGGTTCAATGTTAGTACGATGTCAATAATTGTAAATCAATTGATGTGCTACAACTTAAACATGTTTTTTTTATCATAACCATAACCAACCATAGGCTTGAGCCATACTTTCATTGCATCGAGCTTTTTCTTAAAGAAGATTGTGGTTGTATCTTTGAAATTGGTTGAGTGCAACGTTGTCATTATTAGTCATACTTGTAACGCCATGTTGTTGTACAAGTTGTCTTACTAGCTAGAAGTCAAGTGCTTTGCTCATGTTTACCAACCACCTGTCTTGGTCGCAAATACTATAATCTCAGAGTTAATGGTTGTGTCTCATGTCTCTACTACTATAAAAGTCGATGTCCCTCCAAACAAGGCGTCCAGATGTGACTGCTTTGTAGAGTACTAAGGTAGGCTCGGACAACGAATGATGAGGGCATGCCACACCCCCCCCCCTTTAAAGTTGTCGGTTGATGTGGGCATGCAAAGAGCTTCATGCAACGCCATGACTCTTGCTCGTCACCTTCCTCACCGTCTTCTGCATCTTCTTCGCCTTCACCGACAGCATCACCCACAAAGGCAAGGTGTACTATGGCGTGGCCATGAGCGAGCGCCTGAGAATTTTCAACACTGAGGAGGGCGATAGTATTTCACACGTCAAAAGAAAGCTATTACTGAAGGAAGAACTAACGGGAGAAGAGAAACAAGTGTTAGAACAACTAAAGAAGCGGAGGCTGCACTGGTTGGACGGTGTTCACGCCTTCTTCACGGCGGTGGTATTCCTGTCTGTGGCGTTCAGCGACATGGGGCTCCAGAAATGCCTCTTCCCGAAAGCCGGCCACGACACCATGGAGCTGCTCAAGAACATGCCCCTGGGTATGTCCTTCCTCTCCAGCTTCGTCTTCATGATCTTCCCCACCACACGCCACGGCATTGGGTTTTCCGACAGTAGTACTACTGCCTCCTCCAAAGTTGCTGATCGTGACACAATGACGAAGGGTCAGGATCCTCATGACAGCATTCCCAAGGGTACTGAAATTACTGATCCTGACCCAGAGAAAGGCATCCCCAAAGAAGACCGACGAGATTAGTGAGTCTGATATCTAAACACACCGTACCGCCTCGCCTTTACTTCTCCAAGAACCTCAAGTGGTTACTTTCTTCATTTTCATTTTTAACATGTGCAGTGGTTAATTTGTTCTTTTTTTCGATCAACATGTGCAATACACGTATAGTTGATTAATTACTTGATTTGCTGGAATGCAAAAGGTGATGTATTAATTGGTTATTTAACACGTGCATTAATGGTTAATTTGTTCTTAGTATTTTCTATCAACATGAGCAATTCACCCACCATCGTATTTTGGTTTTTCTAAATAATTTTATCATATTTGTATTCTCCATGTATCCAAAACTTAAATGAAGAGTAAATTAAATGTTTGATTGAATTCAAGGACCATCTTAATACTTACTGGTTCAATGTATGCGTACGTAGGCAGCACTTTACACTCGGCCTCCACATATACTTTCTTGCATATATGTCTATAAGGTGCAGTGCCACACGAATCCCCAAAACAAAAAAAAATCCCCGAATTGGCTAGGGTTTCAACTGCGAGACAGTGAGAGGTGGCTAGGTAGTGGTTAACGGCGAGAGGCGGCGTAGTGCGGCAAGGTTCGTGACAGTTGGTGGCACAAAGCGGCTTACACGCTTGGGATCCCCATGACTTCTCCAAGTGGATGCAAGGGGGTACTACCAGAAACTGCATTAGCCCTGACGGCTAAAAACCGTCAGGAATAAACAAATTACCGTCAGGAAAATAGTTCCTGACGTGTCAACGTCAGGGAAATCCCGTCAGAACTGGCTTGTCAGAGAAAAGTGAAATTGCCTGACGTGCATCCGTCAGAAAAATTACTCCTGACGTGTACCCGTCAGGGAAATTATTTTCCTGACGTGGATGTGCAGTCAGTGATATTTGTGCAGTAGAGATATTGAAAATATTTTTTGTGATAGGTACAACCGTCGGGAAAATAAGACACCTCTCTAGGTGAAATATGTAGCTTACTTTATACACTGTACCAACAAATATACACAGCAGAATCCAGTAATACACACAATATAATAGCAACCATAGTCAATCTGATCATATTCATCATAATCCAGTAATACACAATATAATAGCAATCATAGTTGATCTGATCATATTCATCATACATAACACTGACATGCCAAGTCCAATGTTACATTCACAACACAGAAAGACCAAGTGCTACACAAAAGAATTAACTTATGGAGTTTGCATGTCATAAAACACTACCTATGAACTTTAGTACTAACTTCTCGGAGTCTCGTACTATTTATGGTTAGAACCATATATACAAAATATCTAAATGCATTAGTATGATGCAACTCCATATTAGTAAATCCAAAAGCCTTAGCCCATTTTGCATCCATCGTTGCTGTGGCAGCCATTGCAATCACCAACTGGTTGTGAGCATGCATGTGAGGAATCAATTCCCTACAATGGTTTGAAAAGTTTGAGTAATTCATCCAATTCTAACTATTAACGAAAATGAAAGCTTGCAACTATAAAAGCAATAATACATGGTCTGACAAGTATTGTGCCTTTCCTTTTTACTAATATTGTCTTTGTTTACTATATTGAACAAAGGTTGGACTAGTTATAACCATTTAACCAACTTTCTATTTAAGCAACATTCAAACAATGACAAGCTGCCTGTATAGCTAACTATGTTATTACTTCTACTTCTCTATTGACTCTAGGATTACAAATAACAGAAAAATGGAGAAAGTTTTTTTTTCTGAAATAAAGCTAATATGAATCAATCACTAATTCACTATTGATTATTTCATGATGTGAACAAATTATTCACTGCAACGACACAAATTGGCACGCATGATTAACATTTATTGATGCCAATAGGAGTTATATATATATAGATGACCTTAATGTTTAACATGGACAAGTAAGAATAAAGATTTTTGGGCAATACATGTACCATTTTATGCTCTTTGCCCCAAATATCAACAAAATACACCTACCAAAGGAAAGTAAGCAATATTTTAAACAAATATAATAAATATTGTTATGCATACATATATATTCATGTCAGTACCAAGATTTATTACCTCATCTTGAGCTTTTGCTTTCTCAAGTAACTTATCATCCAGCTCACATTATTCTTTGATGTGTTTGGTCATGCGAATGTGGTCATCATCCTAGATCAACGAACATTAGTAAGGCCCTGTTTGTTTCAGCTTATGATTATTATAATCTAGAATATTAAACCAGATTACTGTAAGCTGGATTATAAGCTGTGAGTTGTTTTTTTGTCTGGATTATTGGAGGCATAGATTATTAGGTTTGAAAGGCTAAAGTCTATAATGCCCTCAGCTATCTGTTCGGTTGATGGCATAGGTGGGTATTTTTTTCTCAAGTATGTAGGGGTAGTGGGTCTTTAGCCACTCAATAATCTGAAAAAAGCTCCTCTAGAGCAGCTTATTAGATTATAATAATCTGGCTTATAGATTATAATAATCTGATATAATAATCTACTTGTTTGTTTCAGCTTACTCCTAATAAGCTAGATTATAATAATCCTAAGCTGAATCAAACAGGGCCTAAGTATACATATGATGAGGCTTGTATGAAAAACACAAGGTAGAGAGAACATACAAAGCACTTTAGGGCCCTTGTTCTGCTGGTTGCAAAACTAAAAGTGCAATTGTTATTTTTCAAATCAGGTTTCATGACAGGTTTCATGACAGCATAGTGATGTAGAACAGAATGCCTTAGCTTCCAAATCAGCTAGCTACATTTACAATTTGAAATCAAAGGCTTACTTAGGAAATAAGCAAGCAAGCAAGCACAAGGTATGAGAGTTGCTATACCACATCGCAATATTTTCTTTTCTGATTAGTTGGAGCAACAATCCTGTTCCTTTTGTAGCATCTCATGCACTGCATTGACAGAAATAAAATAAATAATGTTTGCATGAAAATATGTTAGTATTGTAAAATGAAAAATAAAGTGTTTTCTATAGACTAACCATAGTTGACTTGCTCTGTCCATTGAGCATAGCACAAACAGGGAAGTCAAGGACTGACCACATATCGATGAGTTCATGGCCTAATGGTTTCACTGGTACTGAGACTGACCACATATCAGTGAGTTCATGCCTAATGGTTCCACTGGTACTGAGACTGACCATAAGATTGATGTGAAAGCTGTCATTGTTCTATCACTTAATTGATAATAAAAATGTGGACATACAGAAACTATATGTATTGTAGCCTACTAATTTAGTCACTGCATGGAAGCTCAAATGTGCTAATAGAAATATTAAAGCTTTAATGTACAGACAACAAATTTACTATTCTCTGAAAGGAAAGCACTTACTAGCAGGAGGATAATGACAAATTTAGAGTGCTGAAGAAAATAGCTACTAAGGGATTTGTTCAACTAGCATCCAAAACTATAAGATTTTTGGTATATGTTCCAAGGTAAATTGTAATAGAGAAATAGACCAACAAATCCATGGGACCATTGCCTCAAATCATAGGAAAATCACTAAGAAAGCATTATCAAAGTTCGTTTAAGAAATAAGAAAAGAAATATACCTGCTTTCCTGCAAAGCAAACAAGTGCAGCTGTACAGCTTCAACAAGGACTTGGCCAGAGGAATATAGCTAGGGATTCGACCGCAGCTGCAGCTCTCGATCTGGAACAAGATGAGGTAGGGATGGGGTGCAGCAGCTCCAGATCTAGACGTAAAACGAGTCCACCGGGGCTGCAGCTCCAGATCTGGACAGGGATGACGCAGGGACAGCCCCTAATCCGCCATTGGAGCAACCCCTAGTGGTGGATTTGAAGGATTTTTCAGTATTGGAGGGGGAGGAGGAAGAAGCTGGAGGGGAGGGGAGAGGAGAGGAATGTGAGAGGGTTCTGGATAGAGTAGTACACAGGGAAGAGGTTTCTTGCACTTTTTTTTATCCACATCCAAATTTTACTGATGGCTATACACGTCGGCGAAATTAGCCGAGCCCGCCAAGCGTGAAATTTTTGGCGGAGCCCGCGAAGAGACCAATCTTTTGGGCGCTCTGTCCAGGTGTTCTTTCACAAAAAAATTCACTGACAGTCACGTTCACGTCAGGAATAATTAGTTATTATGACGGGTTTTGCATCCACGTCAGGAAAAATCGAATTTCTATGATGGCCTTCCATTCTCGTCAGGGAAATTGAATTTCTCTGATAGGTTGTCGTTTCCACGTCACTAAAATTTACGCCCGTCAGGGCTAATCCGGTTTCTGCACAGTCGATGCAGATGCTCTTACCATCAAACACGTGTGGCTGGAGGATGACGACGTGTTGCCATGGCTATGTTAGTCTATGTTTTGTTTTATTATTAGTCTACGTTTAATACTTTAAATATGTGTCCGTATACTTAAAAACTTTACACCCAAAGAACAGCACACCCGTAGTTGTGGCGCAGACGAAGCACAACAACGAACATACTCCCTCCGTCTAAAAAAAGACAAACCCTGGTTTTCGTGTCCAATGTTTGACCGTCCATCTTATTTGAGAAAATTATGAAAAAAATTAAAAAGACAAGTCACACATAAAATATTAATCATGTTTTATCATCTAACAAAAATGAAAATATGAATTATAAAAAAATTTCATATAAGACGGACAGTCAGAGTTGGACACGAAAACACAGGGTTTGCCTTTTTTTGGGACGGAGGGAGTAGGTAGCTAGGCTCCAGAACTAACCTCTTTCCACAAAAGTAGCACCCATCCTTTTCTTTTCCTTTTTCTTCTGTATAGGGATTTCCTCCAGATTTATTCTGCTGGAATTGATTCGAAGATTGCCCTTTTTCTTTAAATTGAATAGGCTTAGGCTTCAAATACTCCTTCTTAAATTTCTTATACTTTTTCTTCTCGGAGTGTTTAAATAAATTTGCATGGTCAACTCTTTCTGCCTTAAGCCTTTCCTCTTCTTGTACACACATGACTATTAATTCATCAATGGCCCACTTGATCTTCATTGCATTATAATTGATCGTAAATGGAGAAAACTCCTGGGGCAGAGATGACATAATGAAATGGACAAGAAAACCTTCGGGGATTTCCATTTCCATCGATTTAAGCTTAGAAGCTATGTGACATTTCTTCATAATATGTGTCAGGGTTACGGGTCAGGCATACCCTCTACCCTTCGATATACATTACGTATCGACATGGCATACCCACGCGTACGCGGATATTTCCTTTATGATCTAAGGAAACCTTTCGCGAAATCAATAGACGGGAAGAGTCCTTCTCGGACAAGAACTAGGTTACCTACCTATCGTGCTGGGTCTGGTGTGTTCGAGTCCTACTCGGAGATCACCAGACCTGCGATATAAAAGGGACCCCCCGGGGAGGGCATAGATCATCGAATCTCAGAGCCAACACAACCCACACAGCCTACGAAGCCGGAGCCTGCGAGGAGCCAAGTCGTCGAGAGCTAGTCGAATCAACTCGACTACAATCTCGCCGGATCTGACAAGTTCCATATTTCCTTTGTAACCTGTGTTTTCCATCATATAATCCTATACCAACTGGATTAGGGCTATTACCTATCAAGGGGCCTGAACCAGTATAATTCTTGTCTTTTGGTTGCTCGATGTCATACTACGTAGATCCTTGTATCAGCGTACCCCAATACCCTCTATATCCGGTCTACAGGTATCACCCGTTGACAATATGTTCTCTCAGACTTCCAGTAGAATCATATTTTTCATTGACCAATCTTTTAATAAGAGTGGTGGCATAAACCTTAGAAGAGCCTTTAAATTGTTCTTCAAAAAGATATTATCTGGCTGTCTGAGTATCTGGGACTGCTCCTCTTATTGCATCAATAATGGAGCTCTTGATAATCATAAGGCATATACGGTTTGAAATATCCCATTTTGCCTTTACTTCATCATATTTCCTTTTTAGGGTCTCATAATTCTCATTTTCCGGTCTAGGCTTAACCGGAGGATCATTATGAAGGGCATAATCAATATCCAACAGAGCTAGAGTAATTTCCAGCTTCTCCTTCCATGAAGCATAATTACTTCCATTAAGTTGTTCAATATTGCCCATTATCCCGGCAATTTCTGAGGCATAAGATGTTGCATAAGAGAGAATCAGAACCTAAATAAGTACCTTCTTTTATTGATCAAATCCAAAACAGCTTTCGCTAGAGAAGGAAATGAACAATAAAATTTTGTGAATAAGTATTTATTAATCAGCTTTGGCCAGAATAATAAATACAAACCACACTTTATCAATTTGTTTAAAACTCCTTTTATTAATTCAATCAAAACAGCTTTGGCCAGATTTGAATTGAATTAATAAAATTTTGTGATCAAATAAAGTCAATCAGCTTTGGCCAGAATGACAATTATTTGTCACACTTAATTATAATATTATTTGTAACGGAAATAAACTCATAATGCATAAACAATAATAACTTTAAGTAATAAATATAATGTATGATCATAAAATATAATAAATAAATGAAAGAGAATTTTATCACATAACAAAATCACTTATTATTCTTATTATCATTAACTAAAACATAATAAAATATCTTAATGTTTAAAACAAATATCATAATCATAATCATAATTCTTCAAAAAGGAAAAATTTAATTGTAATATTATCTCAGCCCAATCCTTTTAATTAGGCCCATTACTATGCAGCGCCCATAATAATTTTTTTTTATTGGGCCTTCTTCCGAGGCAGGCCGCATTCGGCCTGGCCCTACGGCCGGCCGCCTCCCGCCTGGGCTCCAGGCCCAAAAACCTGGGCCTGGGCCGGCGTTGCCGCCTCCGCGCGGCCTCGTCAGCCCGCGTCGGAGCGAGCCGATCCGAGCCGTCCATCTCATCGGACGGCCGATCGCTCCCGCGCGGGACAAAAACGGGCGCGCGGCCGCCCCCCCGCGAAACCCTAGCCCCATTCTCTCCTCCCCTCTTTCTCTCACACCCCGCGGCGACGTGAGCGAGACGAGACGACGGCGAACGGCCACGACGGGGTGGGATGGCGCCGCCGAGCCTTGCTCGCCGGGGCTGCGTGCCGCCATAGCTGGCGCGCATCCCCGTCGAGCGTTGCTCGACGGTGCCCTAAGCACCCGCCGGTCGCTCGCGCGAGGAAGATCCGCGGCGGCGACGGCGAGACGGGCGGCGACGGCTACCTCAGCGAGGCGGCGGCCAGGAGGAGGAGCCGGGCCGGCACGGCGGGTCGCGAGGCCGCTCGGGGACCAAGTCCTCGGGCGCGCGCTCGCCTCTTATTGCGTCGGTGGCGACCGGAGGTCGCCGCCGGCCACCATGCCCTTAGGTAAGCCCGCCGCGCTCCTTTTCCCCATGATTTTAGGGTTAGGTTTCATGATTTGGGGAAATTTTGGGGTCTTACTGTAGCTAGGGTTTCGGTTCTTGGGGATTTGTCTGAGATTTCATGAAATTTTCCTCCCCTTCTTCTTATTTCTTCAAGCCGAAACCCTAGAAGGCCTAATTTCATTTCTTACACCTCGGGATTGCATGATTTGGGCTTAACTCAACTTTAACAGAGGGATTTGGGCATGAACACGAAGAACAATTTGAACATGAACACTTATTGAGTTCCAATTTGAGGCCAACCCGGTGCTCTGATACCATTGTTGGATATGCTTTGGATCGGTTTGGCACAAAGTGGAACTACAAATTGGAAATGCGCGCATGGCGAGGACGAGCAGTTCGTGCGGAAGCATCCTCAAAAACTCTGAATCACCCGCCTACCCGGTGCAGATTCTCAGGCGAAGGTGTGATTCCGGAGGCCCTGCTCCTTCCGATCTCTCGTCGCGCGCAAGCGATCAGAAGGCGAGAGCAGCACAGAGCGCGGGAGGAGGAACTAACACCGGGAAAGGGAAGCAAGCGATCAGAACAGATCGGACTCGCGGCCTCCTTTATCTATCAGGAGAGAGGGCAGTCGTAGGAACGTGGGAACTGGACGCGCTGTTGCGGAGGCAGAGCGTGGAAATGGTTAGTGGCGCACAAAGAGTTAGCGACGTGACGCCAGCCACGCCCACGCCACGCCACGGCCCACGCCCAGCCCGGCCGGCGCGCGCTGTGTGGCTTTTCCCGACCGCCCACCTGCAACCGTCAACAGGGAACTCCAATACACTCTCTATTTAGGTTGAGATATTCCTCGCTTAAATCCTGAGGTTGGTATTATTACCGCTTAACACTTATTTCGGGCCTTTGAATTTATAGGTAAGTTGGGCCTAGCCCAATTATTCTTAACAATCCCACCAATTTCAAGGCGATCATAAGAATGTTCTCAATGTGTGCTGTTTGATTAACCAGGTTTTGTGGGAGACTGTTAAGTTGAACTTCCACCTAATAGGAATGAGCTACTCAGCCACAACTGAACAAATGGACTATGCCTTGGAATTGTTAGTTTTGTGTGATCAGGTTTCACTCAGACCTTGACTGGTACTGGGCTGTGCCGTTCGCATCCGCCTCTGTTGAGGCATATAAGTCAAACTCCAGGCCTTTCATGAGTATTAGAGATGGCCCAAACCTCATATAGACATGGTGAACCTAGCAGTCGAACTCATATAGGTGTGTTTCCTTCTGAGTGTTCTGCAGGTCAACATCTTTGCTTGGAAAAGCCACTGCGGGATCACTTTAAGGCATGAGCCACCTACCATGCAGGAAAGAAGAGAAGTACATCCTGAAAATGAGCCCTTTCAAGGGTTCTTCTCTCAGTGCACACAATAGTTTGTTTCCCATCCAAATTCCGGTATCTCCGATCACAATGGACAGGTTTCCACCTTATTGTGCAACTTAGGTGGGTTATCAATCCCATTCCCCTCGATGCACTGTCTATACGGATTACATATTGCCTGCCTAGCGCCTTCGGTAACAAGCATGATTCTGCCAGATTTTTAGCCGTTGGAACATAGTCCAATGGCTATCACTTCCGAGTTTTTCTGCATTCTGGTGACAGGATTTCAGTCTTCTCTTGAATATGGCCATAGATGATAATGTTGTCCTTTGAACTGTTCACTTTATAATCACTGTTTGATTATCACAGTTCATTTAGGATAGCTGGCACTATGTTTTTCAACCCACCGGCAAATCAACTCAGGAGTTTCACCGAAGGCCACTCGGCCTTCAACTGTCGTCAGTATCTAGTGTTGATAAGTCTGCTTCCATTGTTGACCTTCGTTATAGATGGTCTGCTTGCAAGACTTCTAAGGAAACGCGCCACCTCCAAGTGTGACACATATCCACTTGTGGCTTTATCTCATCAGCATCAGATATCTAGTTTTGAGTCACTATTAACCCTTCTAGTACTTTCGGATACCCGGTATAGTGAATTCCATAGCTCATAGTTGCCTTTAGATTAGCGCATTACTTTTCCAGAGCTGCCAATGATCATCTCCCGGATTTGTTGATGAAACCGGCTCAGCTTGCTATAGCAAATGGATGTCAGGCCTCGTGCACTAGCCAAGTACATTCAATGAACCATGATTGAGAGTATCCTCAGTGATTCCCTTGGCTATTCTTTCGGTTTTTCCTTAATAGACTGCTGGATCATACAGGAGTAGGAGCTGGCTTGCAGTACTATATCCAAAGCGCGACTCCCAACAACCTTGTCCACATAGCTGGGATTGCACAAGTGTAATTCCTTCCTCATCTCCTCTTTGTAGTTTTGATGTTAAGAATAATCAGCCTCTTCTCAAAATCCTTCATTCAAAACTCTGGACAGATAGTGCCTTGACCTCCTCAATCACACTTAAGGGACTGGTCCCAAATATCAATATGTTCATCGACATTAAGCACAAGATCACTCTTCTCCCCCACATAGCGATAGTACACACATTTGTCAGCTTAGTTTCACAACAAAGCTGCAGATGTAAAGCGTGGTGTCAACTTCTCATGCATTGCTTAGGTGCCTTGCTTGGAGGCCATACCAAGGATTTCAACAGTTTACACACCATTCCCTCCTGACACCTTCTAGTACATACGCCATCTGGTGATCCATCATAGATCTCCTTCCTCCAGCTCTTCGTTTAAGAAAGTTGTCTTTAACGGTCTATCTGATGGAGCGAAGAAGACCATGAGACGGCTGCCAGAGCAAGTAGTACTCGAATCAGTGGTCAAGCGAGCAACTGGTGAAGTATGGTGTTCAAAAGTCCTCGCCTTCCTTTTTGGTATAACCCTTGGCCACAAGCCTTAGCCTTGGTACTTTTCAATTGTACCATCAGGCTAAGCTTTTTCTTGAAACCCATTTGCATCCTACGGGCTTGACCACATATGGACGCTCAACGACTTCCCAGTATCATTAGCATAATCGAGTCCATTTCACTGCGTACTGCTTCCTTCCAGTTAGTCAGCGTCAGGAGATGAATATGCCTCTTCTATGCGTTTCTTAGGGTTCATCCACGAGGTAACAATGTAGTCGTCTCCAAAGGATTTTTGCAGACCTTTGTCTGCTTACTCTTGCCGAGTATCTATTAATTTGTCCTGCTGCAGATTTTCCTCAGGCGTTTGATCATTTGTGTTCTACTCGGTGCAAAGTGCTCATGGGGCATGACAGTTCCTTGACTAGAGTGCTGGTGTAAATGTTTCCATGGAAATTTCTTGCTCCCAAAAGAATGTAGCATCTCTGGACTCAAAAATTGTACCAACATGCATGTCGGGTACTCCAGAGTTTATATTAAGATATCTATAAACCCACACTGTGAATAGATAACTTAAGGACACACACAATCAACAGGTATTTGGGTCAAAGTTTCCGCTTTGCTGGCTATAGGTACATTTAACCTGAGGCAAACAACCCCATGTTCGTAGGTATGAGAGATTTAATTTCTTCTTCCCATTCCTCGAATGGGTTACTTTCTTATGCTTCATTGGAATTTTATTCATGGACATGACCGCGTCAAAACTGCCTCACCCCACCATTCCTGGAAAGCCCCGCAGTGTCTAACATGGCATTCACCATCTCAGTTAGAGTTTTACGGTTCTTTCTTTCGGCCACCCCATTTGATTGGATGAATAGGGAGGCCGTGCATCTCATGAATAATTCCAAACTCTTCACAAAGGATACCAAACCTCATTGGACAATACTCCCACCTCTATGCAGACTCCAACCGTTTTTGATTTTCCTTTCAAGTTGGTTTTCTACTCAGCTTTATAGATTTAAAGTAATGCATGCTTCTCCCTTTGTTTCATAGATACACATAGCAAAATCTAGCCTGCAATCATCTATGCAGTGTCATGAAATATTTCTTTTCCCCTTTAGTCCAACACGGCCGTTCATGATTCGAGCAAATCGGAATTGAACAAGTTCTAGAGGTGCCAAATTCCTCGCCTCAGTATGCCTTTGTGTGGCTTGCGAGGTTGTTTCGATGAACACAAGTATGGCACTTGGGAACTTTGACCCAAAGAGAATTTTGAATAAAGCTCATGTTTAGCTTAAGCGCGTCATACAACGAAATTCACGATGACAGAGTCGCGAATGCCCACACATTAGACTCAATCATTCTCGCTAATATGGTTCCAGCATTATGATTATACACATGTCATTCAAAGAAAAGCGGAACCAAGCCTCCGCTGTCATAACTTTCAACCAACAAAAGTTCCCTATTTAGATCGACACATTTATTTGGGACTCAAACACAAGTCTAAAACTTCTCTACACAATAGAGGAGCGCTAACTAGATTCTTCTATTGAAGGGATGCTGCAGTTCTCAGCTGCACGGGTCTTTCCCGAAGTAAACTCTCAATCGACCGTACCCAACACCCATGAATAGCCAGCGAGCGACCCGTTTCCATCCAACCAAGGAGGAACCTCCCTCCCCGACCTGTAAGAGAGAAAAACAGAGAAATTCAGCACTACATGAATATTAGCACCAGTGTCCACCCACCAATTTCAGGGTGAGTGAAAAACAGAGAGAACTGCTAGGTATATTTTACCGTTACCCGATGTTTCCTCCGCCCTCGCTAATGGACCATGGTTGGCAGACTTCCTGTCTTTGCGCTTAGGACAGTCTTGGCCCAATGCCAGACTTGCCACACACCAACAGTCTCCCTTTGCCTTTCCCTTGCCTTTCTTCTTAAAGTTGGTTGCAGCCTTAGGTTTGACATCAGGCTTGACTTTCTTGTTTGTTGTGGGGATGCATGAGGGTCTTTCTTCTGTCTACATATTGGCACTAGAACCTCCTCAACTTTTTGCCCCGGACGTCCTTTGCCCTCCGCCTTCTTTCCTCAACACCCAAAGAGCCAATGAGATCAGAAACACTGAACTCTTTGTCTCTTGTGCTTTAGAGAAGTGGCAAAGTCGCAAGAATGTGGCAATTGGCAATAATTGCCACCCCAAACACACCCAAACTTGTCCGGCAACTCCACAGTTGTTGTTCTCAAGTTCTTAGCCAGCACCTGAAAATCTCATGAGCTTGTTCTAACTACAGAACGGTCATCGGACCTCTTGTAGTCATTAGAACTGCTCCATGACATAAGCCTCACTGCCGGCGTAGGAAACTCCGCTTGCCTCAAGTGCTCCCATCATGTCCTTCCCGGAAGGCCATGTGCCATTTACACATCCCTATGTTGTCAGCGAGTCACTGGATTCAAATGCTCGACGGAACAGGCATCCGAAAAGCCGCTCGAACTTAGGCCTCTCCTCTCAGGAGAAAGATGTTGGTTCATCGTTTGCCCCCATGAACATAGAAGTACTGGCTCGCTGTCACCACAATAGTGCACGTGCTGTTCGCATCTCTTATAGTTAGAACCATCAAAAGCATGTGAGTTTTGCAGTGCAGCTAGCAGAGCGCAAACCGAAAATGCTCACAGGTTGGATGTTGGAACAATATGGTCATAAATCGGGCATATTAATCAAAATGTTAAGACAATAATCATGGCATAGACAGTGTAGGGTATCTAGTTGAAAAACATGTAAATAACCATAGCATACTCATCATGCGCATCATGAAATAGGAACAAAGCTAGATATCAGTACAGGAACATACAGTAACGCAATAGCATGCTAAAGGCATCATGAATTCAGGAACATGAACACAAGCAGTAGTAGAGCGCTAACAGCTAGGACAGGAGAAGGAGAGGATTATGACCGCCGAGAATGGCGCTCCGCTGGATGTGAGGCAAAATTGCTCCGTTGGTGGTGTTGTTCGCGGCACCGGGTCCAGCTCCTGGGGATCACCACTCCGGCTCCAGGCGCGCCATCTGCCTGCCAGCAGCAGCAGCCAGTAGCGGCGCCAGCGCAGCCCGGCTCCAGGCGGCAGACATGCGCGAGACGAAGCAGTCGTGGCGGGTAGCACTTCCCCAAAAACCTGTCAACCCGCCTACCCGTGTGCAGGATCTCAGGGAAGGTGTGGTTTCCGGGGCCCTGCTCCTTCCGATCCTCTCGTCTGCGCGCAAATGCCGATCACGCAAGCCGGAGAGCAGCCACCAGGCGCGGAGCGAGGAGGAACTAACACCCCGGGAAAGAAGAAAGAAGCAAGCGGATCAGAACATAGAGAGGCAGTCGTGGGAACGTGGACACGCTGTTGCGGAGGGCAGTCGTGTTGACGTGGTTAGTGGCTGCAAAAGAGTAGCGACGTGACGCACGCCAGCCACCGCCCGCCCACAGCCTCGGCCGGCGCGCGGCGCGCGTGTGGCTTTCCGGACCCCCACTCAACCATCGTCAACAGGGAGCCCTCCAATAACTCCCTATTTTAGTTGAGATATTCCGTTCGCTTAAATCTGAGGTTGGTATTATTACGCCTTAACGATTTATGCGCCTTGAGATTTAATAGGATAAGTTGGGCCTAGCCAATATTCTAACAACCGTTCCATACTGCCGGGTCTCTACACACTTTTAAAAATAGACATTTTGATATCCAAATGATAAATACGGGTAGTAGTACAGTATTGCGCAATGGCTATTCGAGAACAAATGATTCTGATTACAAAAAAAAAAGGCATAGCGCATTTACCAATTGGACCGTATACATATTTTTTCCTTGAAGAAAAAGATTGTGGAGTACATCTCTACCTTGTAGAACAGTACGAACTTATCTGAGTTATGAGGTATTTAGATACTAGTTCGAATAATTTCAACTGCGCAGCAAAGACAGGCTCTTCATGCTGCATTTGCTTGTTTTTTGCACCATAGCGAACGTCCGCTTATTCCACCTGTACAAGACCTTACTCATAATCGTCTGACCCAAACACCGACCATCTCATTTTTCAGTGTTTTCTTGGACATTGCTTCCGCTTCTCTGAGTGTTCGTGTACAGGAGTGATGATAATCATCTTCAAGTAGTAAACCACGTCTTATTGAATTATAAACATGTCGAGTCCTTGGACAACAGTATCAAGGGTAATCAAAAACTGCTTGCATTTGGTTTGGGTCTCAAAAGTTTGTTAAAATAAGCGCCCAATAGCAATAAACATGCCAAATTGTATTTCATCAAAGGCAGAAAAACTTGGCAGAGAACCGGCTACATGATAAAAAACAGTTCGGAAAATTGTCCTAACCCTTTTCCGTTTACAATATTTTTTCCCGCTCCAATATGTAATCAAATAGATTGGAAATAAAAAACAATATAAAATATATCGGAATATTCAAAACAAAACTATCGGCAAAAGAACATCGCAAACGTCGTACCATAGATAGCAAACATTAAGTTTACATTTTTTTTTCAGTCAAGTAGAACCACAAAGGCAGTTCACTGCATTACCACACCTCACTCAAGTTACATATAACCAAGGTAGATGTATCCTTACACGTTCAGATGAGATTATAGAAGACATAACATCATATAGTGCAGGTATGTGCTTTAGCCACTGAAAGCATGAACTGCGTTCAAGACATTAAATCTCCAGGATATACACAACACGCCATGCCAGACCCGAGTGGTGGATAAGAAAAGCTTAGGAATTTTCTTGCATGTAAGCCAGTATTTGCTATATGAAACTATATTTTCAATTTTTCACACCTGCCGCGTTCTTATTGCATGACTATATTTTTCTAATTATTTTTTTACCAAGACGTACCATTTTCCTCAGTTTCTCCTCCCCATAACCTCCTGCAGGGCTACGGCGCCATTTGAACATATGTTCTGTCATACAAAGCCATCGATAAACACAAAGAATTTCTCCATCTACTGCTGAAGAGCTAAATAAAATACTGCAAGAGGGCCACGGCACGAAACTGGATTGATCATGCTGAGGCGCATATGACACCTTTGTCCAAAGTCTATTTAGAACAGTTATTTGTAGAGGATGCCCACAGAGGACGATGTTTCCAAGATACATCAACACAGGGTCTTCAAGAACGTCGAGTGATTTCCTTCTGGAAATCTCCAGAAAGATTGTTGTAGGACAATTCATGTGCTCAAAGTCAGGTAAGATGATTTACGACTGCTGGGAATCTCACCAAAAAGCACATTGTGTGACAAATCGAGGGACTCGCAGTTGTGACAAGGAACCAATCTTCTCAGGAAAGTTGGTTCTACTTAGCTATTCCATGATAAGTTAAAGTTTGTCATGCAACAAGACTGATAATCTCTTCAGGAATCTCTTATGTAGATTGGTTGCTAGATAAATCCAATGTTCCGCATGTATATATGATTTCACTTGCTTAGCGTTGTTGACCTTTTGTGACTACAGTTTGTCTCAATTATAATCAACCGTTCATTATCATTAATCCTGATTCTATATCTATAGGCCGGGAAACTCTCTCTTCTTTAATCTTGCTCGAGTGTCATCCTATGTAATGTCGCTAAAGAATTCGGTATTGCATCTGAAAAGTTGTTATGTGCTAAGGGTCTAAATATTGAAGGACCCACTAGACTTCGTAAGTTCAATTGGAATATGACCCACTAAAGCTTTAGAACACAGCCGTAAGAATACTAAAGAAGGTATTTTTCCCCCAATCCATGTAGCAGTGTCCCAGAGATATTGATTTTCAGCAACAGAATACTAAACAAGTTTTTTGCAGTTCTTTACAGAACGAAGGACATTGTCCTGAAGATATTATTGTTTCTTAAAGCTTTATATGATAATATTCTACTGTTGGAGGTTTGCCGGGCTTGAATTTCCGCAAAAAAAAGGAAGGGCCCTTGATATATTCAACAGTTTCCAGGACTGCATCTTGCACAAATAAAAAGATGGAATTGAACCCAGAAGGGAGTTTCCATACACAAACAGTGAGTACTTGGAGCTACGCTCCTATGTTCTCATGGTTGGGGCCGCATAAATTGTTTCTTTGAAAGATGTCTAAGCTGTTTAGACTGACAGGAAGCTTGGGTACTGGACCACTAAAACCCTATTAGAACGAGATCCCATTAAGGGATCGTCTCATGTAGATTGGAGGGCACCTGCAATCTGATTGTTGCTGATATTAAATGTGGGTTACTGGAGGAAACTGCTTTCCAAAACCAGTCAGCGAACCTTGGTCTGGATACTGCTTGGTGTTGAGAATACAAGATTGTCTACATGTGTTAGATATCTGGAGCCAAGTTGGGAATTTAGGCCCTAACTGACAGGACCGAAGTTGCAATATATGTTATTCTGCTGAAAGGAGGAACCTTAGGGTTGAATTACCGTGATTGGCTATGTGATTGTTATCAGGACAGGACGCAACAAATCCAGACATTTCTAGGCTGATAAAATGGCCTCATGTATGACCCCGATCTAGGATTGTTGGAACTGAGATCCAATTTGTCAGGATTACGAGCTCTCTCCAGAGTCGGAATCGGACATGTGAATTGTTATAATTGAAGCTCGCATGCTCAAATTGCCCAAGGGTTCTAGTTGTGGTTGGAGGCTCCAGTCAAGTTGGCAGTCGTTAAGAAACTAAATATACTTGTTAACTTTATTCAATGGGCTCTAGGACAATCCATTGAATACTTCTGTTTTATAATTCCCTGATGTTTGGTTCCAGCAACGGGCAAATTTCTTCAAGTACATAAGTTCTTTCAAGTTTAAATGGTTTTATCATTCCACAAGATTATTGCCTGTATAATCAAGCTCCACGAGAGCGTATGTTGCTTCCTCATAAGGAAATGCGTCCATAGAAACGCACTATATTGAGAATATTAGATTTTTAAGGCTAGTTAAATCCCAAAAACCAATTGGTGCGATCCTCTGTCTTGAAGTTGTTAAATGTAATGTCCAGAGTTTTCAAGAGATGTTAGGTTGTTGTATGGAACCAGAATCGACGGCTGTGCTAGCTGGCATCCATACAAACTGAAGAAATCTAAGAGATGGAAGCTTGTTACACCACCGAAATCCAGTCCACGACGCACTGAGATTTCAGGCTCATGTCAGATACTCGAGAGAAGACACACCGTGAACAGCCAGGATTACTCCGTTGAATATAAGCTAGATTTCTTAGAACCAAGATGAAGTTAGCGCAAGTTTGGAGAGATTCCCAGCTGCGGTGGCCACTGGTCCGCAACGAATGTCGCCAGGGATAGGTCGAGAGATCTCAGGTTGGAGAGAACCCAGAACGCCGGTTGCGTTGTCATATGAAATTGTTGCAGCTGAGGTCGAGATGCTCAGTTGCTTTAAAGCCACAGCAACGAGGGGGCCTATGTTGGGCCTCCTATCTTGGTTCCGCGGATCCCAGTGGGGAACATGGGGTAGCAGCTACCTCCTGGGAGATTTAGCTTCAACAATTATGCGTTTTGTTGTTGCACCAGACACCCTTCCATTGACAAACATCGGCACCCTCCCATGACGAAAGCGAGGTTTCCTAGGGTCTAATAGTCCTGATTTTGAAGGCTGATAAGTGCGATCTCTCACTTGGAAATAACAGCCACCTTTGCTATTGGCATTGGCTGAGGCTCCTTGAGAGCATTGGATGAACAAAAGCAAGGCTAAAGGCTATTAGGACGTGGATGGCATCTGTAAACACGTCCATGTGTTGTTTTTGCATGCAACTCGATCTAATCCTCCTCAGATTGCTGGTACTTGGCATATATCATACTTATTAAGTATATATAGTAGCAGTCAACAGCTTAACTGTTTCTAGGGTCTGTTGAGGAGGAGCTTTTAACTTGGTTGCGCTTTCCCAGAATCAGAATAGGTTCCTTCTAAAATGTTCAGCGCTTTTAGTCTAATTCTAAGAAACTGTGTTATAGAATCCAAAAAAAAAAACTGAAGTTGAACTTGAAAAACTAGTTTTTCGAGATTCAAAATTGGTTAGCCAACTAAGTTGCTTCTCAAATCTTAGTCCTAACAGATCCCTATAGCTAGCTAGTAGTAGACGGAAGAATCTGCATGTGTGGTTGAAATTGTTTGTGTATGCGTAGCCCAAACCAGATGTTTGGTGGTTGTTCTTTTCTCTTGAAGATACAGATAAAAATTGAAGATTAAGTGTTTTACGTAAAATGATGTGTGTTATTAACATATGATTAATTGAGTTTTATATTTACAAACTATAAATAGATTAATTTGATATTTTACAGTAACTTTCTAAAGAAGTTTTCACCGGCGAAACGCACGGCGTTTAGTAGTTTATAAGCGCACCATATGTTCACAAATTTTATCAATTTTTGAACGGTCAGTGAAGTCCACAAGTCTTGGTCTACGTCGACAAATAGTGCCTTTCACAGTTGTGTCGTTAGGACCAATGACCATGAGGTGGGCATGACGCGGTGCCCGCCGCGCCGTGGTGTCGGGACGGGAGCCGCGGTTTCGCCGTGCCCGATGACGCTGGTTGGCTGGCTGTTGCCTCCCTTCCGTTTGTCGCGTCCTCACATGCATCTTCTTCCTGACGCAAAACCACCGAATTTTGTGTTCTTTCCTCAAAAAATTGCGAATTCTTCGCCTGTAAATCTGACCAATGATTAGCCGTGGCGTTTGATTTTTCTTTAAAAAAAACATTAAATATCAACTTGTTTGAGATTTATTCGTTCGGAATATTAAAGTTAAAAATAATTTATTTTGATATGAGCATGCTACGTGACTGAGTAAAAATGATATGGTTTTGATTAAAACTTCAACTAAAATCTTATATAGGTTCGATCTGGGATCACTTCAAAAAGGTGAAGAGACACAGAAGTACTATATGCTGCATATCAGAATTAGCGTCAATAGTCATGCAGGTTTCAGCAATTTTGGATAGAGATTTGCAATAGACTTAAACCTTTGAATAAATTCTTATTCTCTTGGTTTTGTGTGGTTGTGCGTCTTTTCATCTACTTTTTTTTTATTCTGTCGTGCTTGGGTTTTTCAAACCAAAAACTTTTATAACAAGGATTTGTAGCTTATATTGGAAGTAAAAGCTAGGTTTAATATCATTGTAAAAAAAAAATTATTTGTTTGTAAATACCCTCCTCCTAAATTTATCTTTTGGTTTATCTTTGTTTGCATATTCCTCCACAATTAGCAATTGCCACTTTCCGTGTTTTTTTCTTTGTCTTTCTTCGTATGATTATATAAATTAGCACATCTTTTGATGTCATATACACTTTGTTTTCCTTCAACGGCAAATGCTATGTCGCCTCATCTTACTCATCTTAAATCTGCCAAAAAACAAGCCACTATGAACCCTTTGAGACAAGTGTAAGAGCAAGTTTTAATAGATAGGCTTACTAGCTGGGGGACGTCTAGTCGACGAATGTTCGCGTCTCACGAACGGGTTCCGATAGGTATTTGTCATTATCCGTACTAATCGCAGGGCTGCCAGCACTAATTCATTGATTTACAGGTCAACTAATTTCATCCAATACCATACTTTATCTTTACCTTTTGCCACTTTTCGTTTTTGTCTATCCAATACATACTTTATCTTTATCTTTCCAGTTTTGTTTGGATTATACTATATACTCTAAAAAATAATATCCGGTGATAGAATCAACTTTTATTCTATTGAAATTATATATACTAAAATATCTAATTGCATATATAATTTCTTATATAATATAATATACCCATATAAAAAGTTTATTATAATAAAATCTACATATATAAAGTTTATATCATAAATCTTACATATAAAAAGTTTATATACAAAGTCCTACATTATAAACTTATATATATAAAAGTCTACGTATATAAACTTTTTAACATAATAAAATGTCTGTTATAAAAAAGACTATAAAAAATAAATCAGGGAAAAAGTGGACTGAAAAAAATTAGAAAACTTGTTGATACGTACTACTTACGGGACAATA
>CM020179.1:40558387-40673907 GCA_009805545.1 Oryza longistaminata
TTTTTGGATTGTTGGAATTATAAGCACATAATAATTTAATTTATTCCATAAATAAATCATGACCTTACAGATGAAAACTAGCATGAACGCATCATTAGATCTACACATGTAAACTACACAGTATAACATGAACAGATCAAATATGCGCAACATATTGAACACGTACCGAGGTGACGGAAAGACCGGCTGCTTGGTCGAAACTTTTCGCAGGCGTCTACGAAGGCACGAAACACGCGAGCGAAGAGGAAGGCGAGCCGTCGCGAACGAACAGGGAGCAGTCGCGCGAAGCGCTTCCCAAAAACCTTATTGCCGCCTTCTCCCGGTACAGGACGTCGAAGGCAGAGGTTCCGGAGACCTGCTCTCCCAATCGCCGGTGCACGCCGGCGAGCGGGATGGAGTAGTCTACGAGCGACGGCGCAGTACAGAGTAGGAGGCAAACCCTAGATTGATTTCGCGTGTGTTGCGTGAAGACGGCGGGTCGGTTTATATAGAGAAGGGTCGCTTGATCAGGGCCCCCGCACGATCTTCACGTTTCCAAAACAAAAACGAATCCGAATTTGCAGCAAAACAAAACTGCAAAAGGAGACTGCATCTGCGCAAGGTGAGGAACCAATTTTGGCGGACCATTCGACGCGTACGTCGTGCACGCGCGCCGTCTGCCCTTCGAGGCGAGGCGAGGCGAGCGCGCGCGTGTTCCCTCTCTTCTCTCCACTACACATGCTTCAAGTGGCTAGGAGGGCATCCTCCCTTTTAAGGAGGTCACCCTCTTCTAGAATAAGCAAGGTGGTACTAAACTCCACATGCATGCCATCCCATGAGGTGGGCTTTTGTGATTTTCCAAAGAATTAATCTTCGAATGGGACTTAGCCCATCTATTAATTCCAACAGATTCGATGTGATGTTTTTGGGCTAATTTGTTTGGAAATTAAACAAGTCCTAAGTTCTATGGTTGAAGTTAAGGGTTGCCATGTCATTGTTATTGACTTGTGCTACACCTAGGATGGCATCGCCACCTCACCACTACTACCACCGTCCTCACCAACGAGTGGAGGACGGCGATACAGGGGAACTGAAGGAGTAGCATGGGTGTGCTGAGGAGTGAGCCGAAAGGGGAGGGCGCCACGGCCTTCGGCTACACAGCATGCATGCTGCTCCACGCCTTCCTGGTCTGGCTCCTCCATGATGTCGATCTAGCCATTCATGGCACCTGAGCTCAGCGGTTGGCGGTTGCTCGAAGAGATCAAGCTGTTCGGATTTGGATGGGCCACACCAGGAGCCGCTTCTCATCCTCCTCTCTTTCTTCCCAAGCGTGAGAGCCACATAGCCGCTGGCCTTATCGAGAGCATGGGTGTCAATGTTGAATCGGCCTCCTTGGTCCCCAATCGTCGGCTCAATCTGCCGCCGCGGTGGCAGCAACTGCAGAAGTCTCTGTTGCCCGGTTAGGCTCCACCATACGCTATACTGCTGCCACTACAGGTTAGAGAGGGAAGAGAGGACTGATGATTGTGGTAGAGAAAGTGGGTCACTTTACTTTTTATTTTTCTTATTTGACTGATATATGGGTCCCACATAATTTTTTATTTGTATGATAAAAAATATCACTGATATGTATGTCTTATTTTGTTTTATAATTGTCATATAAAACAAAACCATCGTTAAATCGTTCGGGAAGATAAAATAAACCGTTTCACTAGTTGGAAGTGCCTTTATATTCTAAGGGTGTGTTTAGTTCGCGAAAAGAAAATTTTGAGATGTCACATCGGACGTTTGATCGGATCTCGGAAAAAACTAATTTCATAACTCGCATGGAAACCGCGAGACAAATTTATTAAGCCTAATTAATCTTTCATTAGCACATGTGGGTTACTGTAACACTTATGGCTAATCATGGACTAATTAGGCTCAAAAGATTCGTCTCGCGATTTCCATGCAAACTGTACAAATTAGTTTTTTCTTTATCTATATTTAATACTCCATGCATGTGTCAAAGATTCTATTAAGATTATAGGCATATAATGATTTAATCTATTCCATAAATAAATCATGACATTACAGATGAAAACTAGCATGAACGCATCATTAGATCTACACATGTAAACTACACAGTATAACATGAACAGATCAAATATGCGCAACATATTGAACACGTACCGAGGTGGCGGAAAGACCGGCTGCTCGGTCGAAACTTTTCACAGGCGTCTACGAAGGCACGAAGCACGCGAGCGAAGAGGAAGGCGAGCCGTCGCGAACGAACAGGGAGCAGTCGCGCGAAGCGCTTCCCAAAAACCTTATCGCCGCCTTCTCCCGGTGCAGGACGTCAAAGGCAGAGGTTCCGGAGACCTGCTATCCCGATCGCCAGTGCACGCCGGCGAGCGGGATGGAGTAATCTACGAGCGACGGCGCAGCACAGAGTAGGAGGCAAACCCTAGATTGATTTCGCGTGTGTTGCGTGAAGACGGCGGGTCGGTTTATATAGAGAAGGGTCGCTTGATCAGGGCGCCCGCACGATCTCTACTACGCATAACCGAACCGGATAAGTCGCGCGTAACTTATCCGGACTCCACGCCGTTTGCACGCACCGGATTTTTCGGAACGTTTCCAAAACAAAAACGAATCCGAATTTGCAGCAAAACAAAACTGCAAAAGGAGGCTGCATCTGCGCAAGGGTGAGGAGCCAATTTTTAATTTTGGCGGACCATTCGACGCGTACGTCGTGCACGCGCGCCGTCTGCCCTTCGAGGCGAGGCGAGGCGAGCGCGCGCGTGTTCCCTCTCTTCTCTCCACTACACATGCTTCAAGTGGCTAGGAGGGCATCCTCCCTTTTAAGGAGGTCACCCTCTTCTAGAATAAGCAAGGTGGTACTAAACTCCACATGCATGCCATCCCATGAGGTGGGCTTTTGTGATTTTCCAAAGAATTAATCTTCGAATGGGACTTAGCCCATCTATTAATTCCAACAGATTCGATGTGATGTTTTTGGGCTAATTTGTTTGGAAATTAAACAAGTCCTAAGTTCTATGGTTGAAGTTAAGGGTTGCAAATCAGATACGCGTGGATGGGCGACGAGTGTGGCGTTGCGGTGACAGCCCACGCCCCACAGCCTCAGCAGCCGGTGGCCTGACCTCACCACCAACCGGCGGCCTATGCGCGGGGAGCGAGCGTGACGATCGATCGAGAGGTGATCCACAACAAGTGTCCACAACACATCCTACGCTTGCCGACACTACTACTCCCTCCGTTTCGAAATGTTTGACGCCGTTGACTTTTTATCACATGTTTAACCGTTCGTCTTATTTAAAAAATTTAAGTAATTATGAATTCTTCTCCTATCATTTAATTCATTGTTAAATATATTTTTATGTAGACATATAATCTTACATATCTCACAAAAGTTTTTGAATAAGACAAATGGTCAAACGTGTGCTAAAAAGTCAACGGTGTCAAACATTTCGAAACAGAGGGAGTACTAAATAATCGATCATGTGTACATCAGTGATCCGTCCTACGTACGCGATCGATCGAGTTAGTAGCTAGTGCGAGTGCGACACGTACGTGCATGGACGACGCGCCCGAAACTAAGGCAAAAGCTCGAAAAGCATATCAATCACACTCCAGCATGCATTCATCTAATTAAACCGTACCATGCATTAAGCGTACAGCTAGCTTCAACCACAAGTCATGCCTAGCTTAGCCTCGTGGCTGCTGGGCCAACACACAAGTACACACAACCACCGTCCGAGATCGACCATACTGATTCACTGCTTTGGCTTAATTTGGTCCACACGACACGAACAACACATCATCATTATATATTGGAGTTTATTCTTTTGGATTCGATCGTGTACTGGTGCGTGCACTGCACTGTCTCGCCGGCTATATATGTATCTACCAATTAAACTTTGGCCCGATGACGTACAGCTGGATGGCTAGCTGTTAGGTGTTCGACTCCGGTACTGTACTAGTGTGTTAATTAGGAACAAACGGTTCGATCGATCGCTTTGTCGACCAGACCACCATCTGGCGCCTGCAGCACAGTCAACAGCAGCAAGCCGATTAATGGCACCGCCCTTGGCTATGTTGCTGGTTTGATGGATTTTTTACACATGCGTAGCCACAGGCCCACATGGGCGAGACAAGTACGTTACACGTGGACGCGAAAGCGACGCAGGTGCAAACATGAGCAAATTAAAGCATGCTAATGTATATTTTTGTTCGATGGTATCAGTAAGGTCAATTCTTGTCATTGATCACGGCTTTGAGTTTAGGCCGTATCGAAAGTAAAAGAAATTAGTGGTAGGCTGCAAAGATAAATAAAAAAACATGGTAATTAAGCCAGAGGCCGCGGCAACAACAACGAAAGAGGCCAGACAATCAGCCACCTTACAGGTCATAAGTTCAAATAGAGACAACAAATTGATCAAGGATTTACACAAAAATGTCTTAATAATCTGCTTGAACAGAGCTCCGTCGAGGATGCGATCCATAGCTTGTGATGTAATTGCTCATTTCAGGTATCAATCTATATTTTCCCAAAATACTCGTAGCTTTGAGTTTTTATTTGTAAAGTTTGATCATTTGTCTTATTTAAAAAAATTATGAAAATATTATTTATTTTGTTTGTAACTTGCTTTATTATCAAAAGTACTCTAAGTATAACTTCTATTTTCTATATATGTATTAATTTTTCAAATAAGACGAATGGTCAAACGTTGCAAGCAAAAAGTCAAAGCTGCTACTAATATAGAGCGGAGGTAGTAGTTGATACCTACTTACTTCTAAATCTCAATATGCAAATATATCACATAATCACCCATTAATAATTATTATCTAAAGTATTTTAAATCACAATGCAAGTGTACCACATCATCACCTACTAGCAATTATTATCTAGATTATTTAAATCTCATGCAAACGTGACATAAGATTATCATTTTATTGTATATTTAGAAATCAATATGTAAGTAATGTTTATTCATCATTTCATATTATTTAAACATATACCTATTTTCTATAATGTAAAATATATTCATTCGCATATTCCGTAGCAAAGCGTGGGGTATGAACTGGTTCTTGCCATACCGAGTTGCGCCACTCAGTTTGCTTTTAATATATTAAATGCCGGGCCTTTCTTGCAATTTAAGCATAAAGAAAAGTTAACTTTGTTTTTTGACAAATGGTCCAACCATGCATATTCGTGATTCCCACCTAATTGATGAAATTACTATATGCTTTTTAATATACGACACCGTTGACTTTTACCGTTCGTCTTATTTACAATTCTTATGTAAACATAAAAAATATAAATCATGCTTAAAAAACCTTTAGTGCTATAAATCAATAAAGAATAATCCTCAAGGTTCAAAATCTGCGGAAATCATAAGCTCCGACCGAAGCCATTATTGGAGATTAAGGAAATTTGTGATCGTTCGCTCCTAAGGTAAAGCCACATAAGGACGTACAGACGCAAATCAGATTGTTGGGTGTTGGAGATTTTTATGGGTAAGGAGTTAAAGGACAAATGGACATCAAAATATATAGTTGCTACATGTCTTATATTTGTTGTTGTTGGAGTATCGTTTGTGTCTAGGGTTAGACGCGTGGACAAGCCTGCTTAGTCGCTGTCCTATACAAGGGCTGGACCTTGTTTGTTTGATTGGGTTAGACGCGTGGACAAGCCTGCTTAGTCGCTGTCCTATACAAGGGCTGGACCTTGTTTGTTTGATTGCTGCCCCGAGAGATCTTTCCACTCGCCTGGTCTAAGAGAACTTGCCTGTGGTTTGGTTGAAGTAAATTAATTGTCAGCTAATGGAACCACTAAAATATTTTTCCCTTAACCCGAATTGTTTTATGACTACTGATTTTTTTTCTCAGGCACGTTTAGCCTTAGTTCTTCGAGAAAACAGAAACCAAATGGGCAAGCCTCATCAGATTTTAGCACCACTTTTTCTCAGGCACATACTTCAAATTCATCATACTTAAGTGTGCCACATCTCATATATGATAAGTTTGGTCCCCATCGGTTGCATTTTTCCCTAATAAACCAAAACGGCTTATTAGGAAATAAAAATGAATTTGTAGGTAAAACTTTTATATATGTGTTCTTGATGACTTAAAAGCCAAATGGTGAAAAAGAAACTACGTTGAAAATATCTCAAAATTAATTTAGAAAATTTAAAATTTAGCTTTTTTTTGGCTGATTATTTTTTATAAGACGGATAGAATATATAAGTAGCGTACTATAGCAACTAAATTGCCCTAATATATTAGGCGATTCTCAATACAACTCACCTGCTAGTGTCACAATTCAAGAGGTACTTATGTCGCCTATTATAAAATAGAGTACACATGGCCCATGCTAGAAGTTATTTGTGTCTAGACCAGTAGAAGTCTACGTTGGCTCGGTCCCTAAATACATATACATCGCAAAGTGATTATTTCTTTATTGTTAACTTTCAAAATCAACAATTTGTTTATGTAGCATTTTAAGTGCCTTGCAAATTTCAACGGGACTGTAACTAGTACCACTTCCATACAAAAATAAGTTCACTTTATATATGAACCTGGTATAGGCTATATCTATATTTATGTACAAAGTTGAACTTATTGTAGAACGGGGCAGTAAATATTTTTGAGCTAGGGTTCAACTATCTCTCTTTGTTTTTAGTTACCATGTGTATTACATCTGAAAAAAATAATAAATACTCCCTCCATCACTAAAAACAATGAATTTGGACTTAGTTGAGTTTTTTTTTTATGGAACATATAAAGTACCTGGTTATCCCCAACCGTACGAATGCAAATGTCCCAAGTACCAATTAAAAGTAGGTAAAATTAACTCCAAAGAAGTGGCCAAGAACTCAAAAACCCCGCACTACCCTAATTAAGACACAAAATGGGGATATGAGACTTTCTAATTAAGCAACGGACCTAATGTAGAAAAAGGTACTCGAACTAGAAGATGTAAATTCCTTCCTCTAAACCGTACGTCATCCATATATAGTGGGAATTAGAAAAGGAGCGCTAGCTGCACAAGTTTTGACAATTCGACCCTTTTAAAAAACTAATTTTACAAATGAACCGTCGCTAAAACTTATTTAAAATGATCTTTTTTTCAGCGCCAAATCATATGGCGCTGAACTTAGACATCTCAGCGCCACGTTAACTGGCGTTGAATACCGTGCCACCACGGATGGAAGGCTAAGTCAGCGTGCCAACGTACATTCAGCGCCATGCTATTTGGCGCTGAGGTGTCTAAATTCAGCGCCACACGATTTGGCGTTGAACAAAAGGGTCAGTTTTGAAATAAGTTTTGACGGCGGTTCATTTGTAAAAATAATTTTTGCAAAGGGTCAAATTGTCAAAATTTGTGCGCTGGCTGTGAGTTAACTAGCCACTCTATATATTTCTGAGGGTGTTTTTTTTTTATACAGCTTTAAAAGTTCTGGGTGAAAAATAATTGCTTTTTGTAGTTAGGGAGAAAATTAGTCTTTGAGCAAGTTAGACGTCAAAAATGTACTTTACCCAATTAATAGCATCACCAACACATTGGCTAAATTTCATCTCCAAAAATCTGAATTTGAGAATCTTAAATGAAATTTGATGTGTAAAAATAGTTATCTTCTGTTCAAAAAATTGGGTAAAATTAACCCCTAAAACCAAAAAGTGGGGCCATATGAAACTAACATAATATCGTACAGACGGGCACCTGTTAATCAGTACTACAGTTGTACAAACTACAACGTAAAATATGACAATGAAAGTAGATATTGAATTAAATTATTGTGATCCTATGTATTTTTCTTTCAACACCTAAATTAATTAAAGTGGACTATCATTGAAGGGCAAGCATGTTGCCCGTGTACGTTCAGATTAACGGAAGTAAGCACCACTACGTACTAAAACAGATTATTGCGTAGGATCGGAGACGAGAGACGTTGAAATGTTGACATCCTATCATGATGATCCCCCTTAATAGCTCGGGCTGGTGGTTGCCAGCCCTGCTGATAAAGTCAGGATCTATCTGTAATCTGACATCCGCTCACATTAATCCCGTGACAGAGATCTGCAGACGCTCAACACTCGCATAAAAGAAAGGCAAGAATTTTGCCGGCGACTTGCATTGGTGTACGTTGATCGAGTTAGTTAGCTGGGCTACACTAATTGGAAATATAATTAAGCACATGTGGGTACACTAAACATGCATGTATATCAACAGATCCATCTCACGTGTATATGATTTATACATGTATGCGACAGCACTGCATGTGAATAGATCAACACGAAACATAGTCGAAACGTACTGATGGTTTAGTTCTAAAGCACGCACAACACCACTGCTACAAAATACTTCATACCTTATAGGAAATGGCTCATAAGTAAAGCCGACACCTATAAACTTTTCCCATATTCCTGAACTGGCATCTTTGAACACTATAGATGCTAGTTCTAGAAAACAACCGGTACTTATACTTATAAGTACCGGTTAATTAAAAGCCGACACATATAATCCTATATACTTATATAATTCATCTCCACTAAGTGTCATTAATGTTATTATCTCTTTTCTCATTAAGCCACAACACCCTAATTATTTTTAGCCTTTGGATGATAGGTCTATGCTTCAAATTGTCTCTTCTTTCTTCTCTCATAATACTATGCGATCTCAATTGTTTTTAGGATCAAAATTCATAAATATCAATTTGTTTTAGTTTAATTAACCATATTGCATCTTATTTGTACATATTATGAAACTTAATTTTCCGCGGTAACGCGGCGGAGTATTCATCTATACCAAACCGAGCCGAGCCGGTGAGCCGAGTGCCATCCTTATCTACTCCCGTCTGGCGCTCGCGTCCTATCCATTTCTGGCGTCTCTCATGTCTCTCTCCCTCGCGTCTCTATGCCTCCCCTCTCTCTCGCACATCTCTCGTGTAGCGCTCGCTCTCTCCCTCGCCCAGCGCTCGCACTCTCTCGCGTGTGCCTCTCTGCCTCCCCTCTCTCGCATCTCTCTCCCTCACCTCTCTCTTGCGGCGGCTGCCCAGCGAAGGCGAAGGTGGCGGCGGTGGCGGTGGGCTCCCTACCGCCAGATCCAGCGAAAGGGGAGGCAGCGGCAGCGGCAGGGCTCTCCCCTTCGCCAGATCCGGCGAGAGGGGAGGCGGTGGGTTTCCCACGTGTGTTCCTTTAGTTCTCTTCACACGCATTGCTTAGGCCATGTTTCTTTCAGCTTAATATTATTGTAATCTAGATTATTGAAACAGCTAACAACTTATTTTATGTCGCTTTTTGTTAGTTGTTAGCCACCCAATAATTTAAAAAAGCACCTTTAAAGTGGATGGCTTATAGATATGGTAATAAGCTATATGTTTGTTTCAGCTTACTCATGATAGTCCAGATTATAATAATTATAAGCTGAATCAAACAGTACCTTAATTGATTAGAAGAGCACTAATTCTTTTAAGGTGGTTTCACATGCATGCATGTCTCCCGTGGGCTAAAGACCCACGTATAATTTCATCATATCTAGACATATGTACTCTAAATTTTGGTGAAACAAACAATGCTCTATCCTAAAATTATCCTAAAATTATGTATAAGCATTAATTTATGTGTAGATTAATCCAGCTAATAAAAACACAAAGCAAACAAAAAGATACAACACATTCATACTAAAGTTACACTGTTCTATATTTTGCAAACTTAGGCCATATATATCTGTGTGCAAGTTCAAGTGATTGACAGATAAAAAAAATAGACGAATAACAAATAGCAAAACTGTAATTTATTTTAATACCATCAAGACACATCAGCAACAACTTGTATATATGGTCAATTAATATGTAATAATGTATTAGTACCCGGCGTACAAGTATATAGATACACTTGCACATACATCGGTTGGCTATATATATATAACCGATGAGTCGATATAAATTAACTCGGCAAGCTAGCTAGATAGAGCTCACGGCCGGTCACTACTCACCATCGAGAGGAGAGCAAAAATAATTGAGTGATAGCTGTTAGCTAAGCTACCTAGCATCATGCAGGGAGGCGCCAATAATAAGGGCTTGGTATGCTTGATCGCCGCCGCCGCCGTGGTGTTGGTATTCGCCGGCAGCAGCGGCATTGCGGCGGCGCAGGCGGCCGGGCTGAAGAAGGGGTTCTACAAGAAGAGCTGCCCCAAGGCGGAGGAGATCGCGCAGCGGGTGGTGTGGAACCGCGTCGCCGGCAACCCGGAGCTCGCCGCCAAGTTCCTCCGCATGTTCTTCCACGACTGCTTCGTCAGGGTACGCACACAAATTGAATATATCCATATACTGGCCAATCATATATATATTCCCCTCTGTAGATTATAGGGTATTTTGACTGATTAAAGTTAAACTACTTTAAATTTAATTAAGTTTGTAGACATATATATATAGGATGTGTTCTTCCCCCTTTTCCCAACTCACATCTCTCGTTTTCCACGCACACGCTTTTCAAACTGTTAAACTGTATGTTTTTTGCAAAAAAAAAAAAACATATACGAAAGTTGTTTAAAAAAATCATATTAATCCATTTTTAAAAAAATAGTTAATACTTAATTAATCATGTAATAATATGTGCTTCGCTTGGGAGGAGAGGTTCCCAACCCCTTCTCCCGAACACAACCATAGTAATATTTACAACACCAAATTAGTTTCATTAAATCGATAATTGAATATATTTCATAATATATTTGTCTAAATTAGTTTTACATCGATAATTGAATATATTTTTATGATATATTTGTTTTGTGTTAAAAATGTTTTTAATTTTTCTATAAACTCGGCCAAATTTGAAAATCAGAACGAGTTATAATATGAAACGGAGGGAGTATATCCAAACGATACACCGTGCACAATTGTGTTCTTGATGTGTGCAAATGGATATATAATGTACATGAAGGGGTGTGACGCGTCGGTGCTTCTGGACTCGGCGAGCAACACGGCGGAGAAGAACGCGGCGCCGAACCTGTCGCTGGCGGGGTTCGAGGTGATCGAGGAGGTGAAGGCGGCGGTGGAGCGGGAGTGCGCCGGGGTGGTGTCGTGCGCGGACATCGTGGCGCTGGCGGCGCGGGACTCGGTGTCGTACCAGTACAGGAGGAGCCTGTGGGAGGTGGAGACCGGGAGGCGCGACGGCACGGTGTCCAGCGACCAGGAGGCGCTCGCCGACATCCCGGCGCCCACCTCCACCTTCCCCATCCTCCTCGCCAACTTCTCCGCCAAGGGCCTCGGTCTCCAGGACCTCGTCGTCCTCTCAGGTACGTACACAATTTCTTGCATTGCTTGCATCGATCACTGAAGAAGTATACGTACGGACCGGGGACTAATTATTTTCTTAGATAATGGGCAGTTCATTAAAACTGTGTTCGGCAGTGCAAGATGGAAACCCATCTCTTCTGCACATAAAACGGAGCAGTCTTTTAACATGATTAATTAAATATTATGTATTTTTTAAAAAAAAATAGATCAATTTGACTTTTTAAAGCAACTTTCGCATAGAAATTTTTTTTAAAAAAAAAGACACACTGTTTAGTTTGAAAAGTGTGCGCGCGAAAAACGAGAGATGCGGGTTGGGAAGATGGAGTGCCGAACTCAGCCTAAGTACATTCATGAAAGCATTCGTTTTCTGAACAAAACTGATGAACTCGACCAAAACACAACGACACACACGGAAGAAGAATAAAAGAACAGTACCGGCCGGTACTCCCCCTATTACATCTTAACTTGAACAAACTCATTAGCTAAGTCCAAGATGGTTACGCCATCCAAAATTAGACCACAAAGCACAGGGACAACTAATCATTGGGGTTGATTTCTTGATTTATCACTTCAGCAGTATCAAAATTGTTTAACTAGCTAGGGCCTATTTTGTAGATTTGTATATGCCTTGTATTAGCCTGTAATATGTTTTCCAAGTTGTCCTAGTGACCTAGTTCACGACATTTCTCAAGAAAAATTCTACTTTGACATTTCTTAATGCAAAAAGGGAAATAATTTTACCATCCTTGTAAAGGTAAAAAAGATAACACATTTTCAAATTGTAAAATTTGGTATCTACTAATATCTCAAGGTATTAAAGTTTTTAGTTTAAAATCTTGATACATTTAGTTACTTTCTCAAGTAAAGTAAAATTTGTAAAAAGAAAAAGAAAACCGTCCATATGAAAGGTTGCATGGATTTGAATTGAAGCATGTTGATTAAAGACAACTGTTCCCGTAGTGTGAAAACAATCGCTTGATTGCAATAGCCCAGCT
Source organism: Oryza longistaminata (assembly GCA_009805545.1). Lineage (NCBI taxonomy): Eukaryota > Viridiplantae > Streptophyta > Magnoliopsida > Poales > Poaceae > Oryza > Oryza longistaminata. The sequence continues at coordinate 40,570,662 of CM020179.1, forward strand.
GAAAATGACATAATTGTCGGTGATGGGGCAAAGAATTAATTAAACTTCACCACAGGCCACATGCACGTCCGGTTAATGCGCATGTGAGCCAAAACAGTACGAAGATGCAACCACCAGATTGGATAGATTTAGCTTCAATTCGGTAGATAAAAAAAAAAACAATCCTTGGGAAAGTAATCCCAGTCAAGATAGCAGCTTTAGGAATTAAAAAAATTCAAATCAAACATCGGATAAAAAAAATTTATACCAAACATGAATGTTTTTTTATTCATATTCAACATTATTACCCCAGTCCATTTTTGGATCGTTGTAGGACGGACTACTCACCACAAGTACTAAAGTAGGATGGATGACTGCAGTACTTAAGTAGAATAGACGGTACCGCTTAGATAGCAGACAATCCTCCTAACAGCGTGCGACCCATACTTAGAGCACGTGAAACTCATCACATGTTATCTTAAGCGGTATGTTACTAGAAAGCGTCGGTTTCTCATCAGTGTTACTATCATACAGCTGTTCAACTTAAAAGCTACTCGCCCTGTGGTTCGCATGGGTCGTGCCACTATCTATTGGACAAGACCCATAAACATAAATCCTTCGAATAGAATTACACAATTTTATACATATTCTCTATGTTAATATAAGTCCTTGTTTTTCGCAAAGTTAATATTTGAAAACTAATCTTAATGAAACAAGTCAAATTTAATTTTGGAACTGATGGTACAAGAGCATGTAAGGTGGAGCAACTTAGTACATGAATATGTAAAATGATTCGTTCGATCTATATGAACTTTTTTGGATCGTGTGGATCAAGACCAAAACAACGTACTATGACTAATTTTGTTTAGTTGAACTCTGATCGATTAATATAGGCGGGCACACCATCGGAATCGGGCACTGCAACCTTTTCAGCTCTAGGCTCTTCAACTTCACCGGAAAGAACAACCCCAGCGACGTCGACCCGTCCCTCAACCCATCCTACGCCAGATTCCTCCAGGTAATTAATTAACCTGTTAATTAGTGGAGTAATGGATAATCTCTGCAGTAATTTAATCTCATCATGTCTCGCAAAATTCATAATTAAGATCAGTAGCTGCAAAAAGGAAAAAAAAAAGCATAGAAAAATATGTACTACAACAATTGTGTGTGTGTGCAAGTGCAGGGGCAGTGCAGGCGTAACCAGCTTGACCCAAACGACAACTCGACGGTGGTGCCGATGGACCCGGGCAGCAGCGTGTCGTTCGACAGCCACTACTTCGTGAACCTCAAGGCGCGGCAGGGGATGTTCACCTCCGACGCCACGCTGCTCACCGACGGCCGCGCCGCCGCGCTCGTCGACAAGCTGCGGGACCCCGGCGTCTTCCTCGACCACTTCAAGAACTCCATCAAGCGCATGGGCCAGATCGGCGTGCTCACCGGCGCCGCCGGCCAGATCAGGAAGAGGTGCAACGCCGTCAACTCCTAGCTAGCCGCCCGCTCGCTAGCTTGGCTTATTATCATTATCTAAGCTTTTTAGCTCTTACGATGAAAACATGCATCATATCCGCTGCGCGCACAACCATTATTAGTTGTTGTATCCTAATTATTGTTATGCGTTGAATACAGTAAAATTAATGCCCACGAGCTAAGTACAAGAAACATATAAAGATTACAGATATATATATTTTATTGCTAAACGGAAGTACTGCCAGTATATATTGGTAGTACATTGTACCGTAAAAGTTCAACCCAGCCATCCCTTCAAATTTCAAACCTACACCTCTCACTAATTTCCCCTCCCTCTAGCCGTCCTACGCCCTCCTTGATAATCCCTCTCAAGTCCAGACCTCTCTCTCTACTTACCTTTTCTTCGGCCACCCACAGCCTCAACCCCACACTAGACCCCTTATCGATGGGGCTTGTTAGCAGTTGTCGGTAGCGCTCATGCGGGTTTTGATAGGGTTGGTTAGAATCCGTTCGCTTGGAATGGACGTTTGCAAAAAGCAATTTCAAACAAATTTCTTCTTTTACAACGAATGAGATACCGAGATACTTGCTCCCCCATCATCTACAAGCTACAAGCTAGTATTACGTTACGAAAATGCTTATCATCATACGTCCGATAAAGGAGAAAAAATTGGACACCTCAACCCAACAGAGTAGTAGTATAGCACAGGTGCATGACAACTGACAAGTGCAAGCAGCCAATAGAGCGTGCATGTAAGTCACATCGATTCAAAATTTAAATGATCTTTCTCTTAAATTGTTTATCGGAATTATGAACTAATTATATCATTGGATTTGTTATAATTAACTCTTTATAACAAGATCTCACATGACAATATTCCGATGATTTTTATCACATAATGTTATTCCAATGTTTCAATAAGTTTTTACCCTTTTTTTACAAATAGGTCCTTTTCAAAAACTTATTTTGAAACTAGTCCCTATAAAAAACTTCTATCAAAAATAGGCCATGAACTCAGCGCCATGGACATTGGCGCTAAGCTATAACGTATCAGCGCCAACATCGTTGGCGCTAAACTCTAATCCGAGGTGGCATGAATTCGCTGAGTCATCAGATCTCAGCGCAAAGGTATTTGGCGCTGATGTCCAGACGATTTAAATAGACGCGCAAGCAATGTATAGAACCAAGACCGTGATAGCGTGGTGGTTGGTGGCTTGGGCTATGATCCATAGGGTGCAAGGTTCGAATCATGGTATCCCTCCTCTCCCATTTTCTTTTGTATTTTTGGGTTTTTTCCTTTTCTCTTCCTCCTATTTTCTTTTGTATTTTTGGGTTTTTTCCTTTTCTCTTCCTCCTAGCATTCTTTTAGAATTAATGTATTTTATAAAATAAGTTTTGTTCTCTTGACTACTCACTCTTATTCTTTACAAAATGACTGTTCCGTTTGTAAATTTGTTTTATTTTAAATTTGATTTGAAATTTCAGTTTAAGTTCTCATTTGCCATATAATATACCACTTTAATATTTTTTTCATGAAAAAAAATTTGCATATTAAACATATATTTTGAAGATAGTATTAGAAGACAAAAAAAAGAAAATAAATAAATAAAGATAGAAAAAGAAAACGAGATAAAAAAAGAAAAAACATATTAATAAAGAGTGAGGGAAGAAGAAAAAGGGAAAACTAAAAGGGAAAAATGAAAAAGAAAACGAGATAAAAAAAGAAAAACATATTAATAAAGAGTGAGGGAGAGAAGAAAAAGGGAAAACTAAAAGGGAAAAAAAGAAAAAGAAAACGAGATAAAAAAAGAAAAACATATTAATAAAGAGTGAGGGAGAGAAGAAAAAGGGAAAACTAAAAGAAGAGTGAGGGAGAGAAGAAAAAGGAGAAAAAGGGAAAACTAAAAGAAAAAAAAAGGAGAGATGGGAGTCAAACCCTGCTCCTCAAGGATAGAGTAGAACTCTACTACCATTATGCTATCAATGGGGCGTTGCTAGAAATGCCCCCGCAGCTATTTAAATCGTTTGGACCTCAGCGCCAAATACCTTGGCGCTGAGATCTGATGACTCAGCGAATTCATGCCACCTCGGATTAGAGTTTAGCGCCAACAACGTTGGCGCTGGTACATTATAGCTTAGCGCCAATGTCCATGGCGCTAAGTCCACGACCTATTTTTGGTTGAAGTTTTTTGCAGGGATTAGTTTCAAAATAAGTTTTTGAAAAGAATCAATTTGTTAAAAAAACAGAAGTTTTCACTCATGTTTCACTAATTCAGATGTAATGTTGCATGTGGTCTTTTTATATGCTTTATGCTTTAGTAAATATATTTTGTGTTTCAAAAATGTATAACTTGACGCTTCAAGAGTGATATAAAATTTTAACAAAATAAAATATTTGCAAATATGTTGCACCATATATATTTTTATGTTTCCTAGGTAGGACCTAATGTTTCATGTAATGGTAGTTATTGTTGCAGCCAGTAATTTTTATATAGTTATTGTTGCACGTGATCTATTTATATGTTTCAGCAAATAATTTTTTTATGTTTCAAAAATTGCAAGTTAACGTTTCAAGAATGATATAAAATTTAAACAAATTAATATTTACAAATATGTTGCATCATATTTTTTTTTATGTTTCAGTAGTTTGGGACATAATATTTCATGTGACGGTGATTATTGTTGCATTTAGTAATTTTTATAAGTTACATCTCTCTGGGTTGAGTTATCCGTTCAAGTGATAAAACAATATTATGGTGCAACAAAAGGTTGATTTTTCCAAAACACATATAAAATGTTGCATGGCATTATTTTGATATTTCAATAAATATTTTTCTGACGTTTCACTAGTTTATTTGTGAATGTTGCACGTGGTATTATTGGATGTTTCAGTAAGTATTTTCTAATGTTTCACTAATTCATTTATAAATGTTGCACGTGTTGCTTGGGATGTTGCAGTTAATATTTTTCTAATGTATTAATAATTATAACTCGTTGTTTCACGTATAATATACAAATGTTTCAATTACTATAGGTGGAATCTAAACCATACTCCCTCAACTATAGGTGGAATCTAAACCATACCCCTCAACCACAAAACCGGGTAAAACGACTCATCCAACTATTAAAACCAGTGCAAAATGACTCCCTAGGTGGTTTTGAAGGTGGTTTCGCTGACGTGGTGCCTACATGGCACGGTTGACTTAGTCTTAAGCTGACGTGGTGCTTACGTGGCATTACAATGAAAAAAAAATGTGAGACCCACATATCATTCACATAAAAATTTATTGTGGGACCCACTGACCATGTGAGGCCCATATATCATCCTGTCCCTCCTGCCCTCCTTCCTCCTTCCACTCCAGCCACCCCACCGGATCCACCAACGCGTCGAGCTCGTTCTGCACAAAGATGGTCCCCGAATACACCTTCCACGGCCGCGCCATGTACGTCTTCGCCTTCTCCAGATCCGGCTGCGGCGCCACAGTGCGGTTGTGCAGCCCCGTCCCTCCCGCGACCTGCGCCATTAATTATGATGTTCACCTGGTTCCCCATCGGCTTTTGCAGCTGGATCAAGCAATTCTGGAGCACCACCTGCATGCATTTCATTTGCTTTTCTCAATATTTGCTTATTCTTCTTTGTCGTCGTCGTGGTGTTAATTGTTGGATCAAAAGAAACAGAAGAAGAAGAGTTTAATTATATACTTGCCTGCGAGTTGCAGTATATGAAGTCGATGGTGCCAGACACGGAGCAGTCGCGTTAGAACTGCCGCTGCGCATGCGGGTAGAGCGTGTCCTGGTACGTCTTCACCTTGTCCGTGAACTTCTCCAGGTCCGGGTGCAGCACCACCATCACGTTTGACTCGAATTCCTCCGGCTCGGCCTCAGGCCGCGGCGCCTCCAGCAGCGGCTGCTTCCCGCCCTCCGACATCCACGTCGGCATGCCGTCCTCGGCGAGCAGCCACTGCCCGATGCTGAGGCTGCCGAGCGTCGACAAGAACTGGTCGACCACGGCGAGGATGTCCTCCATGAGCTCCTGCGAGCTGTTGAGCGCGTTGGGCATCTTGGCGGCGGCATCGGTGGTGGTGTTGAGGAAGCCGTCGAGGCAGGTGCCCTGGTAGGTGAGCGCGGCGCTGAGCCACGTGCGGAGATCGTCGACGGCCTTGTTGAAATTGGTCATATCGAAGCCACCGAGCTTGTCGAAGGACGTGTAGAGGTCGTCTATGGCGTACCCGAGCAGCTCCTTGCAATTCTGCAGCGCTCCCACTATTAAAACCGCTGGTGCCCTTCCCGGCTCCTACTCTACCTCGCCGTCGTCGCCGCCGCCCTCTCTACTGCTGCTAGAAGGGGAAAGGGGAGGAAGAGGAAGAGGAAGGAGAAGGTAAGGAGAGGGAGAGAGAGAAGAGGGAGGAGGAAGAAGAGAAGGGGAGAGAGGAAGACATGTGGGCCCACATGTCAGTGGGTCCCACAATATTTTTTTTTACATATGGGTCCCTCATTTTTTTTATTTTAATACTATATAAGCGTCACGTCAATGTCACGTGAGATGAAGACTAGGTCAACTGTGCCACGTAGGCGCCACGTCAGCGAAAACCAACTAGGGAGTCATTTTGCGCTGGTTTTAGTAGTTGGAGAAGTCGTTTTACTCGGTTTTGTGGTTGAGGGGTATGATTTAGATTCAACCTATAGTTGAGGGAGTCAAACTATACTTTTTCCTCCCCACTGGCCCACATCATTTTAGCCCAGATACAAGCTAGGGTTGGGCCTCCCAGCGAAGGCCATAAGATGCTGAGTAATCCAGCAACACCACCACACAAGAAATTACCGTATTCCTTGGATTATAACTTCATAAGCAAACTAAAGTTTTGCATGACGATTATTAAAAAAAAAAAAAAGCTTTGCATGACGAGAAAGGTACACATGGCACTTTCACATATTAACAGGATTTTACCCTAGCCATGCAATATTATCAATGTTGTCCCTCTTCCAAACTCAGCGTGAATGCGTGATGCAACCTTCCAAGTGCAAGAAACTCTCTGAAAGAGTCAGCTTCAGTAAGTGAAGGAGACACAGCTTCAGCATCATATAAAAAACGATGTTGCGCTTGTGTAAAGTTAAGCGCCTATGAATTGATCAAGACTTTTTTACACACCAGAGACAACCATAAGTTACACATGATATATGGCAGTAAATTTAAAGGGACCAGGTGCTTTGCTTCCAGAGATCAACATTATGCCTAACTGGCCAAATGATTCGATCAGCAGCTGGTAGACTTCAGGCACCAGCCAATGACTCGATCAGCAGTTGGTAGCCTTCAGGCACCACGCTCTGGTTCTTTACGCAAGCGGTGAGGGCAGGAACATCTGCTTTTATGTCTAGGAAAGCAGCAACCAGGAGGAGAAGGTGGAAGTCCGAGATCCGCTTAACAAATGGTAGATGCTTAGCACGATCCAGGTGGCTCTTGAGCGCGCTCATTGCTACAGGGTTTCCACGGTTTTCGATAGGAAAGCCGGTTGAAAGTGGACCCTACATACACAAAATAAATATAGGATGTTAACTGATATATCTTTATGGATAGAAGGTATATGCATATAATCGACTAAAATGGTATAAGAGCAAATGACACAAGCTCAGTTGGTGGGGGGTGTGGGTATCTCTTCCCTATTGATTCGATTCCAAGCTCCTCTGCATCTTTCATTTTTAGTTTTAAAAAACAAAAATTAAATGATAGCAGAGTGTTGAATCATTGCCCTGTTCCCTGGGTGGAATTATGCAAGACATGCGAGATGTACAGCCCTTTTAGAAAACAAATCATTTGCTTTTCTTGGAGAGACAATGTTAAAAAGAAGAGTCACCATCATTTTGAAACCTCAACTATCCTGAAATCAGGTGTATTTCGAAACAAAAGGATGGTGGCCATGTTTATAGTCTAAATAGAAAAGGTTCTTGATTAAACAAATTGACAACCCACAATGTAGTCACCAAAGCAGTAAATGAAGAGATTGTGCATATGAAGATTGATCTATGCCCCAGAACACAAATCTACCAGAAGTAAAATGCAACGCTACCACATTCACAGTTATCTGATTACGCTAGTTTCTATTATGGACATCAAAAGATGGAAAAATAGTTGATTTCTAGCTGATCCCTTCCACACTAATCACTGGCCCAGTACATCATGATGAACAAATATAGGTGGCTTGTTTAGGAAAAATACAGATGCAACACTGTAATTTAACTTCCATAATCAAGTGCATGCGAAATTGCCCAACTAATTAATGATGAAACACAACAGTTTCACTAAAGTATGTAGCCAGGTGCATATTGGCTTGATGCATGGACTGTACAGTCCAAATTAAACGTATTTTCGTTTGTCAGCAAACAAGACAGAAGCTTACCCCCAATTTTAAGTGTTTAAAGTTTAATGTATATGATCATCACCTAGGTCTTAGAATGCCTGATGATAAGTAAAGGTAAGTTAATATAGATGATCTTACATGAAGCTCAAGTTATTCCAATAGTCTAATTATAAATTTCTGTAAGTGAATACAGAAGATAGATTCGGATACAGGTTGTATTGTGACATTCAGTTTGCCACGTTTTCTTTCCACATAGGGAATCAAATACTGGATATAAAGGTAATGAATTATTAGAACTTTTTAAAGATAAAAGGTAAATGTTCAGATGGAGATTCTTATATTCTTTTCAAAGTAGATCCATGGAATATCTGAGAAAAAGAACTGTTAGTGTATTCTAGGTCAGAATATCAGGTTCCCCTTTATTCTCAGGTAAGCTTCAGACTTGTTCTACACACAACTATCTGTGTCAGTGCTAAAGCAGTACATGCCGCATCTTGTTCTATACAAAAAGATCAGAATAGTTATCTTTGATGCACTCTAGCACCATCCAAGGCCTCAGAACACTGCCATAGAATTCTTCCCTAGAAGCACACCAATATAAAAGAAACCTTCTATTCTTAGGACCTATAATTTTTAAAAAAAGAAAAAAAAAAAACTTTTCACACCTAGCACATCAGATGCATGACATACATGACATCACCCTGGCCTATTCCATATACACAAGAAATGGTTTACACTAAATATACTAGAAGGGCACATACACTTGGTACCTCACTAACTCTTTCTCTTTTTTTTTGGCCAGGCGAACAATGGTATGCCGGCCAAATTTTATTAAGAACAAAAGAGAAACCAGTACAAGGAAAGCAACAATAGGATCATTGAAGGCACCCAAGCTTGAATGCTTAGAATGCTTAAAATTAGCAACAGGACCCCCAAGCCTAAACATGAACTAGAACAGCTAGAACAAAAGCAAAAGGAAGAAACAAAGTTAGGCAGGGCCTCAGCAACCCTGTTGTTGTTTCCTTGTACTATTATGCTTTCTATTCTTAACTAAAAAGAGGTTGCATCATATAAGAACTAAAAATCACCCATTGATTCTGCTCTTGAAATAAATTAAATGGAATCACATCAAATTCATGATATCAGTTGCATAGATATCAAGAATCGTCATTCACAGATTCATTCTCATCTAGATCAGCTCTATGAACTAGGATGCATCACTGAAATAAGATGCTCTTTTCTAGAGTAAATTTCACAAACACTATAGATATTTTGGCATATCTATCAAAAAACCACAGATCTCATTGCTAAGTTTGCAACAGCTACAACATTTTGGCAACACTTCCTGACAAACACAAGGCTTTGTCCTGTTCCATGCCAAATAACAAAAATGTGTGCTGCATGTCATTGAACAGGGCCTTTGTGTGTCTGCAAGTGGTTTGAACAAGTAGTTAAAAACTTGTAGTTCTATGGAACATAAGAGTAACTATATCTTTACGTTCTTGAAACAGTTACTTAAATCAGTAGGTCTTCAATAAATGTGCCAAAATGCCTGAATTTTTCTACACATACTCCTTTTCTTATATAGTGGTCAATTACTTCTCAAAAGTGGATCTATTATTACTAGAATTATGAATATTTGTGGATGGCTGTTTACTAACAGTCTAACACTGAACAGAACTCATATATCATGCCCTTACACCCAGAGATTCAGTTTTTCAAGACAGTGCAGGAGGCCCTCTACGAAGTTTGAATCAAAAAATTAACAGAAACATAATGACTTTGCAGAAAATAAATATGTCATGAATTAATTGGTTGCATGCAAATAGGCACTCTACTATTTAGTGGATAACACAAAGGCTCTAATTCTTCTCTTCTATTGGGAAATTTTCATTTCTAATTCATGCGGCATATCTACCTTGTTCGCTGACCTTTATGTTGTTTCATTGTCAGTTTTACATCAAATTACTAAAACGAGCACCCACTCAGATCACCTGATGATTCAAGGTTTCAAACATGCTGCTACCCAGTCAAGTGTTAATATTGCTACTATGTTGTAGGAAGCAAACTTATTTAGTAAACTGTTAAGTTCATTATACTATGCAACAGAGTAGGAAAGAATAAGAATACCTGGTGATCAGAGATCTTGACAGGCACCAGGAAGAAGTCATTGTCCACCTCCATAGTATCCTTTCCCCCAGCCACCACCTCTTTCCGCATCTTGGACAGGCGGGGATCGTCTTTGTCCCCAATCTCCGTCTCCAGCACACCATCCTTGAACAGCTTCACACAAATCTCACTCATCTGGAACGCCTCGAAGTGCACATCACCGGAGCCATCATCCCCCACCTCGAGCTTGACTATGGCGGTGACCCACTCCGGGATCCCGCCCTCCGCCTGCAGCTCGGTGGCCTGAAGCACCTCGCGGTTGGACATGGTGTACTCGCCAGTGTCGCTGGTCTTCCTCCCGACAGCCTGCGTGAACACCAGGCCGACGCGGCGCATCCCGAGGCCATGGGCGATGGCGTCGACGCGGGCCTCCTCCTGCGCGTCCCGCATGAGCTGGACAACGTCCTCGGTGCCGACCTGCGGCGGCTCGTAGATGAAATCGACGAAGACCTCCTTGGTGTCGGCGTCGACGCGGCCGTAGAGGAAGCCGGCGCGCTTGGTGGCGAAGGCGAGCGACTCGGCGACGTGGAGCTGGAAGGCGTTGGCGGAGTCGCGGTCGAAGGAGGCGGCGGCGCAGAGCGGGGCCTCCTGGCGGGTGACGCGGATCTGGCGCGCGATGAGGTCGTCCATGGTCATCTTCTTGCCGAAGGAGCCGGCGGCGGAGAGGGCCTTGGGGGGAGGCGGCTGGGAGGAGCGGGCGTCGGGCGGGTAGGAGAGGTAGACGAAGGAGCCATTGGAGAGGCGGAGGGAGGAGAGCGGGGCGGCCGGGTCGGCGAGCAGGGCGGCGGAGGCGGAGGAGGGGAGGAGGAGCGCCGGGTCGAGGGAGAGGCGCTGGAGCGGGACGGGGACGGTGACGCGCGCCGCGATGAGGCGCTGCAGGTCGCCGACGGTGGCGGCGGCCGGGTCCGGCACGGTGATGCGGTCCGTACCGTCGCGGCTGCGGATGCGGAGGATCATCGCGGCTTGGGTTGGGTTGGGGAATCTCGGTACTTGGCTTGCGCGTGGGGTTTTGGTTGCGGATTTATAGAGCGGGGGAAGGCGAGTTGGGGGAGATGGAGTGCGACTCGACTGCGGAATCTGTGCGGGAGGAGGAAACGGGGACGGCGGCGGAGAGGAGAGGAGAGGGGAGGCGACGAGAGGTGGATTCTCGAAGGGTTGGGCGGTGGTTGCGTCTTTGTTGGCTATGGTAGTTTGGGTACACCTGGCCCGGTGGGGTGGAAACCTGAACTCTTCCTCTGGTTTTGCTTTGGAAAAATGGAGATTCTATGACCATCTGGGATTCTAAAAATCGTCGATCTCGGGAGCTTTTATCGTTTGAGCTGCGACTCCGTCAATGCTTTCAAAGTACGAGAGATTTTGGTTGGACTTCTATGAAGATTATCTTCATAGTACTATAATGTATCATGTATCATGTTTAATCAAAATATCTTATATCTTAAGATGAAATGAGTAATACTCCTACTTAGATATGTCCTTTATCGCTAAAGAGAGTAAAAATTGAGCTATCTGAATGCTATTGACCTAACTATAACCTACAGAAAACTTTGAAAAAAAATTAATAATAATTTAGAATTAGCAATGACATAAATATAGGCATGCATATGCCGGCCTGCCGGATTCGAACCGACCGCCAAAAGGTGATTAGGTGAGGATGGAATTTCACCTCCATCCATGCATATCCCCTTTGTATGCTCTTCCGACCGAGCACAAGGCCGTTGACACCTTATTGACACACATGAATAATACTTTTTCCATTATTCTTTTCTCCTTTTCTTTTCAATTTAGTAACAAGCATTCACTTGTGATCTCACTGGATATGTATGTTATGGGCTAACACAAACATGGAGAATTTTCTAGTATAGAGAAATAAAAGAAGCAAATAAAAATAATTTCTATGTAAAATATTAAGCATTAAACGGTTTAAAAGCTAATATCTGAAAACAAACTACAACGAAAAAACTAAAATTAACTCTAAATTTATTAAGTTTCAAAATGAGTAAAGTGCACGGTCAATCTCTAAACTTGTTCATATGTGTTATACAGATTCCGAAATTCTCAAAATGTATTTTGTTCTCAAACTTGTTAAGGTATGTCATTCTAGTCCAAATTACTATAACCCTTCGGATCCTATGTTGCACACAAATGTTAGATTTATTTTCTTTATATTTTGTACTCCCTTTTTCTTCTCTTCTTCCTTCGTGTTCTTGTTTAAAAAAAAACAAGACAAAATAAGATAAGGACAACACAGAGGGGAAGAAAAACAAGAAAAATTGGGATCGGAATGTCAGTGTGGCATATCGCTTTAGTGACTATGTGTCATGCCATGTAGGATCCTCGAGGGGTCATGGCAATTTAAGACTGAAATGACTCACTTTGATAAGTTTGGGGACCCAAAAATGTATTTTGAGAGTTCGAGAACCCAGATGACACAAGCGAACAAGTTTAAAAACCAGGAACACACTTCACCCTTTTTTTTAGAACACGCTTCACTCTTCCAAAAATTATTTATTTTTAGCACTCGCGTTTATGAGCTAACAATAAGACGGTAGTGTTAATACGTTAGTTCGAGCTTTTAAATAGTTAGCAGGTTAAAATGATTGCTTTATATATATTTCATATAATGATACTACCTCAAAATAATCTACTATTCATTTTTTTTATTCTCACCCTTTCTCCCTTCATCTATTTTACTTACAGTAATAGATTTTTAACGCATCTATGATTGTATCATATTTTATGTCAAAATTTTAGCATTCATGTTCGTCCTTAATTTATAAGTAACGCTCCAAGGACTTCTGCCACTTGCTTGTAGAGTCAGCCTTTTCCTCCATCACCTTCATCATCCTCGCTAAAGGTGAGGCCACAAGAAAAAAGGGACATGTTTCTTGTTCGTTTGTAAGTAAGTTTGGAGAGAGTTCTGTTTATGGTCTTTTAGGATGTTTATGAAGTTAGGCTTGTTTAGAGCCTCTTAATGGCTACTCCTTTTCATGAGGTCTCTTATGAAGCCTCCTTTTTCACTAGGCTCTTTTTAGGATGTTTATTGACTTATTTGTTGAGATTATTGGTGATGAAGTCAGTAGCCATTTTAGGTCATGGCGGCCGAATTATTCAATATCATTAGTTTGTTGTTATGTCTATGAATGAAGTCTTGCTGATATTTGTCAATAGATCATGCATATATTAGAGTAGTCAATGTGATGTGCTCGTCTATTTGCATATCTTACGATGTTATAATATATAGAGTATCTTTGATCTTACGATGTTATAATGTATAGAGTATCTTTGCATCTCCTATGATGTTCTAATACATGGAATCTCTTTTGGTCTGTGTTACACATTTTTTGTTTGTCTCCAATATTACTCTTAAAAAAACATTTTAATGCCTTTTTTATATATTTATTACTATACTAGCCAAATGCTTGTGCGTTGCAACGGTATTGAAAATAGCAAAATTAAGTCATGGTTGAAAAATATATATTTTTAATTGGACAAAACACAACCTTTCATCTAAAACAAACAAACAAAAATATCATGCTTAGAAAATTAAAGATCTGCAGTCTACATAGTACAAACGACTCCCCAAAATCCTAATATCATGGGCCACATGTAACTGATGGTGCTGGTGGCAGACTCACCACCACCACTACTATCTTTTAATAGTAGTATAGATCATCCATGGAATCCATGGATAATCAATTGCTTATCCTACTTAAAAAAGGGATAATTTATTTGCATTTCACACAAAAACACTATGAGAAAATCTTATAAATTTTGCACCATTCGTTTGCTTTGAGATTTGTAGAGTACTCTAACTCTAACCCCACCTCTCCCCCCTCCTCGCTCCTAGAGTCCTAGTTCCATCAGCATGCCCGTCCACTGCTCGACGACCCCCTGCCTCGGTGGGCCTTATCCGCCATCCCCTCCTCCTCAAGCCGGCAGCAATTAGATGCTCTCGCCTGTTGTCTTCCTATCTCCAGCAACGGGAGCCATCGGATGGAGATAGGAAGGCAAGGAGAGTAGTCATGAAGGGAGAGTAGTCCGATGGGAAGGCAAGGAGCCATTGTCACGCCCAGAAATTTAGCCCAAATTTCCAGACTATTCTGTATATTAAATCCCTGTCTAGGACCAGCCAGGCTACACAAAACGACAAGTAATATACAGTTCCAAACGTAAATAAAGCGTAAAATACTTACAGAAGAGGCACTTAGTCCTCACACCGAAACGAAAGCAGCAGCAGCGGAAAAAGGCGATCCTAACGGGGCTTCAGCTCCACTCCACAGGCAAAACTCAACTGGGGTCTGAGCCTTGGTCTTCTAACTTCGTCTTCAGCTCAGAAGCACTACACTTCTGAAAAGGGGAATTAATAGCAAGGCTGAATACAACCACTGTACTCAGCAAGCCACACCAATGATGCAGACGTGCAAGGGGATTCAAGAATGGCTTGTGGCTATTTGCATAAAGGCGGTGTAAAACATTTTATTAGCAAAACAGTAAAACTGTTGAGTAATTAAGGTAATATTAAATCTCCACTAATCAACGCTACACCACGTTGAACAGGCCCAACCAACCCACCTGAACTACAGTGCATTGAGTCGATTTATTAAGGTGGGACTAATCACGGTGAATCTGTGTCGACCGCCCATAACCGCGGGCACGGCTATTCGAATAGTTTTACTCTGATCAGAGGTGTAAAACTATACCCACAAGACACAGCCACACGACACGTTTCCGTGCGCCGACATGCCACCACGACATACCGGAAAGAGGCCGTGACAGGACCCTTCGCATAACCCCCTCTAGCCAAGCACACCACACCTCAAGCGACAGAGGCCGTGGTGGCATGTCGCAAGGCAGTCCCCTCTCGTGCCTAGGTGAATCCGGAAGCGACAGAGCCGTCGCAGGGCCCGCCCCGCTCCATCACGCCCACCCTTGCCTGGATGCGTCAGCTAGAGGAAAGCTACACTACAAGCCCAGCCGTTGCCCCCGCTGGCTTGTGGTAAGTACGATAAGTTCTTCCAGGGCATCCGCGAACCGGTCCTTAATTGCCATGGGTGCGACTAGCAAAACCATGCACCCACAGCCCACCATTCAGTCGCATTTTAGTTGGATAATTACGACCATGAAGCATGGCCAGATGTCTCGAGCACGCAGCTCATTCTGATACTAAAAAGGTCTAATACTGTAATTATCCCATCAACTGAGCTAGTGGTAATTAAGCATGGCTAAGCATATAGTTCTAGCTAGGTCACATAAGTAACATGAGCTAGTTGATTTATTACCCAATGTTGACAAAGGACAGATATCAAGTAAACATGGCACAAGCGAGCAAATAGGTAAACCCTATTCCATGTAATTAGCAAGACATGCATTTTATTTGCAAATGATAAAACATTTGTAAAATTAGGTCAAAATGCTCAAGGGGAATGTGTGACTTGCCTTGCTTCTTCAAACAATCTTCCGAACTCTTATCCTTGCGAACGCGAACTTCCGAAACGACGGAACTACACGCTAGCACGCAAAACAAGGAAAACCCTAATAAAAACCAAGGAAACAGTACATAAAAAGTAAACAAACATGTAGATCTCAATTTTAGATAAATTTTGCAAGTTGAATGGCTCAATTCGGAGTTCGAATGAATTAGATATGAATTTTAGAAGTTTTGAGCCATTTAAATGAATTTATAGAATTATTAACGTATTATTGCGCATTTATTAATTATTTTACCACAAGAAAACAAGGATTATTGCGTCAGCGAGGGGCAGGTGTGGACCGAGTCCACCAAAGGTGGGCCCCACGCGTCAGCCAAAGGGGAAGGGCGGTGCACCATGGATTGGGACCACGGGGTGGTCCACGGGCGGTGCCCCTAAAGCGGCAAGGGGGGCTGGCTCGCCAGCCCGCAGGGCAGACAGCGGCGGCAGACGGCCGGACGCCCACCGGCGATGGTGCCACGACGCGACGCCGGACACGGGAGGCAAAAGGGAAAAGAAGAGGAGGAGGAGCCTCACCGTGCGCCGGGCAGCGAGCTCCTCGGGGCGACGGCGGGACGGCGCCCCCGCGGCGGCTCCACGGGCGGGAAGCGGCGACGGAGGCCAGGATGACCTGTGAGGGCGGTTGAAGGATTAGGGGAAATGGAAGAGGCGCGAGGCGGAAAAAAGCGGCCGGAGGCCGGCGACATCGGGAGTAGCTCACCTCGACGGCGAGGAGAGGACTCCGGCGGTGGATGGCGAGGGCGATGGGGCTGCCGAGGTGCGGCACCAGACGGAGAAGCCGACGGAGGTGATGGCGACCGGCGACAACGGCTAGGGCGGCGATGACTGTTGGCCGGAGGCGGCAAAAGCGGCGGCGACCTCGGGCTTGCGTGGGGAGATGATTCCGGCGGTGAGGAGGGAAATAGAGCGGAGGCGAGGTGTCGGCAGCAGCACGGCGAAGCCGATGGTGGCCTTGGCGCGGCTTGGCGGCAGCTAGGGCGGCGGCGGCGTGCAGCCGGAGCTCACCGGCGAGCGGCGGCAATGGGAGCTCGCGGCGCGGGGATGGTTTGAGGGGTGGCGAGCTCGGGAAAAATTGGGGAAAAGAGAGAGGGGGCTACGGGGAGTGATTTTATAGGCTCGGGAGGGGCGGTTCGAGGCCGGACGTGGCGGAATCCGCCGACAAATGGAGGTGGCGACGTGGGCACATGGCGGGGGCAAACCGGCGCCGATTTCTGCGGGGAGAGTGGGGGAAAAGGTGGAGGAGGGGGGGAGGAACCGATTTTACTCGTTTTGGGAGCAGGGGTGCGAGCAGGAAGGCGCCGGATTTGGCGGGACGTGGGCGGCAATGGCGGCGTGGGGAGGAAACGGCTGTTTCGGCTGGGGAGCTGGAGGTTAGGGGAGGAACTGACATGTGGGGCCTCGGGTCCACTTGTCGGCGAGGGGAGGAGAGAGGATGCCGGGCAGGGTGGTATTTAGACTTTGCGCGAGGGGAAGTCGATCGGGCCGAGAAGGGAGGGGTCGGCCCGAGAGGGAGGAGGGAAGGAGAGAGGGGGCGAGCGGGCCAAGGAGGGAGAAGGAGGGGTTGGGCCAAAAATGGCCCAAGGGAGAGGAGAGGATTTTAATTTGTTTTTTTTTATTTTAATTGATTATTAAATGAACTTTGTGACATTAAAATTATTTATTGAGCTCCGAAAATTCACGGGAAATTTCAGAGAATATTTTAGGGCACAAAGAATATTACAAAATATTCTCGGCCAATGACTTTTAAAGGAAATTTTTAATTCCCTCAATAATTCACTTGATTAAATTGCTTTAAATTTTATTTAATTTCTAGAAAATGCATTATTTAATGATTTTTAATCCCGAACGAAAATCGGTGCGTTACAGCCATCGGATGCGCTAAGCTCCGGGCGTCAGATCTGGGCCGGATCTAGGGAAAGGGGCGCACTAGTCATGAAGGGAGGAGCTCGGCCTCATCTTCATCGCCAGCGGCAACAGGGATGATGGCATATGCAACATGGATCAAGCTTCAGTGCAAGAAGGCAATGGGCAATCTTTATGGCATTGGTAAGTAGAGTTGTCAAGGAATGGCATCCCGAGCGTCAACACAATGGCCTACTACCGGAAAGGAGGAAGAAATAGATCTAGCCTACTGTTTGTTTTCAATTTTTGATGTTTCAGCTCAACGTATTAGATGTTTCACTAGTTAGGTAAAAAATATTGCAGTTATTTTTTGCGGTATTCTTTTTGCCGAAATCATTCGGATCTACTGATGTTTTAGTGGTCCAAAACCAATGTGTCATATGTTGTACCAAAATGTTTCAAGTGTAAGTTGATTATGTTTAATCGTTTAGATTGTTGATGTTCAAAAGTTGAGACATTTTTGTTCGAGGAATGAAACATTTTTTTTCTAAAATGATGAAACATGCGGAACACTTTGCAACAATATCACCGTCCGACATTTTACGTCTGACCCGTAGTCGTCACCGTAAATTAGGTTAAAAAGTTAGCTACTCCTATAAATTAGTTCAAAAATTACTCTCATATATACATAGCCCTCTAATATTGGTCGGATGGAATGTTAGATTTTCTTTTACCTCACCGCCTCACCGGTAAACGAGTCACCGGCTATCCTGTCCGGCCACCCCGGTCGAAAAGGCCCAATCTCATATGTGGAACATCGAACGTCCCTTTCCTAATGGACGGACCAGATTGCTCCGACCTCACCGTCTCTCTTCTTTCTCCCCCAATCCCTATAGCTCTCGCTTCGTCAAATTCTCCGGCGTTTCCAGTTCAAAAAAACAAAAAAATAAAATAAAAATCTCCGGCGCAAATCCTCCTCCTCTCCACCATCCGCGTCTCCGCCGCCGCCGCCGCCACCTCCACCGCTCGCCCCCTCGCCGCGCATCCATTCCTCACACCACGCTCCTCCTCCCTCGCCGAGCGCGGCGCGGCGCGGGCCGCCCGCGGGGGGATCGGGCTCGGGTAGAGGCGGGGAGTAAGGGGGTCGCGCGCGGGGGGGAGATGATCTACACGGCGATAGACACGTTCTACCTGACGGACGAGCAGCTGCGGGACTCGCCGTCGAGGAAGGATGGGATCGACGAGGCCACCGAGACCGCCCTCCGCGTCTACGGCTGCGACCTCATCCAGGAGAGCGGCATCCTCCTCAAGCTGTATCCTTCTGCCCCTCCTCCCAGATCCCCCCACCTTTTCCCGCCTTGTTCTTATGCCCAAGTCAAATCGTTAGGGGTCTCTCAAGCATGCTAGGGTTTCCAGCGGTTCTGTGATTACCATCCATGTTTACTAGCGCTCGCTAAATCTCAATTGATAGGGTTATTATTTGGTTTGCTTAGTTTTAGTTCGAACGTTGTGCTTCGGATTAGGGTTTTGGTTTTGTCAGATTAGAGATGTTTCTCTTTTATATTAGATTATCCAGCTAAACTAATGAAAATGTCAATGTTTTCTCTTTCTTTTCGGAGTCTTCTGTTTTTTCAATGTAGACCAATACATCATTTATTCAGTTTGATGTTCTCAAGAAGATTAACATTATATAAGGTTACACGCATCACTGAATCTTGATAATTTTGATTCTAATGAAAAAAATGCAAATAAATGTGTTATGTTTCTTTGTTTATATGATATAGGAGAAAATGAGGATCTCTTGGGCTTACTTAAGATGATAAGTTGTTCCAGGACGGTTGATAGTTGCCATTGCATTTTGTTTGTAGAATTTTGTCTTTTCATGCCATTCAGGTCATCTGTTTTTAACAAAGTTCACAAGCTTGAAATCTGTAAATTTTTGTTGGGCAAGGAATCAGGATGATATGGGTATTAATCAGTGTGCTACCCACATATATTAGGTTATGCACTGTTGCATGGTTTTTTCTGTTTAATGAAATATGATGGAAACAGTTGTCGGTTGCTGGGCTGAATGAAGCGGTACTTGTAGTAAATGGTGCTCGCTACACCATCTTATCTTCTGCCTTGCAGAGGTAAAATAAATTGGATGGAATTGATAGTTGATGTAAAATACATAAAATTTGTCTTCTCAAGCCATTCAGGTTATCAGATTTTCACAAAATGCACAAGCTTGAAATGTGTAAATTTTTATTGGGTCAGGACTCAGGATTATGTGGGTATGGATCAGTGTGTTCCCACATGTTTTAGGTATGCATTGCCTCATGATTTTTGCTGGTTAATGGAATATGATGGAAGCAGTAGGAGTTGGTTGCTAGGGTGAACGAAGTGGTACTTAACTTGTAGTAAACGATGTTTGCAACGCCATCTTATCTTTCGCCTTGCAGAGGAAAAACAATTCAGATGAAAGAGAGAGTTGTTGCATATAGGCTACTTTATAAATTATATACTATAAGTAAAAACCTTTTTCTCATACTGGCCTATTTAGGAGAGGGAACAAATCTATAAGTCAAATAGTGGATGGATCACATGCGTGTCCATGTTTTTACATCGATTACAAACTTGAATATTCTCATATCTGAGGTTGAATTTAGATATCATCATTGTTTTAACATGAAATGATCCAAAATGCCAGAACATGAAATGTGCATCCTCTGGAGTATTTGGGAAGCACTGAAAGTACACTCTGTGGAGTGGCAAAAATGTTTTTCACTCTGTTTTGTTAGACATGCCACATATATCTTCATTGCATTTTCTAGTTAAAATAGAAAAGAGCATAATACAACATGTCCAATGGAAAACATTAAACCATATTTGCATCTGTCAAATCTAGATGAGTGGCTTATGAATTGGTTAGCACAACAAAGAAACAACAGTTGTGGTCAAGCCACCATATTTGCATCCATTCTATTTCAGATGTCAAATAATTTAGTTAGTCAGATGTCCAACCAAACTAGGGGTGTCTATCGGATACGAATTATCTGTAGACTACACAATTCTTTAGGTTAAAATATGGTTTATTATTTCCATCGGTTAAATAGTTTTTCCCTCTATTTGATTGTGTATATGTGTTCTACATTTCCAAATAATGTTATCTGAGCTGTTTGTATTCAACAAACAATATACATATTTTATTGTAGTTTGCCTAACAGTTTTTTCTTTTTATGTTTTTTCCCTGTTCACTTGCACTGTTGCATGGTTTTTTCTGTTTAATGAAATATGATGGAAACAGTTGTCGGTTGCTGGGCTGAATGAAGCGGTACTTGTAGTAAATGGTGCTCGCTACACCATCTTATCTTCTGCCTTGCAGAGGCAAAATAAATTGGATGGAATTGATAGTTGATGTAAAATACATAAAATTTGTCTTCTCAAGCCATTCAGGTTATCAGATTTTCACAAAATGCACAAGCTTGAAATGTGTAAATTTTTATTGGGTCAGGACTCAGGATTATGTGGGTATGGATCAGTGTGTTCCCACATGTTTTAGGTATGCATTGCCTCATGATTTTTGCTGGTTAATGGAATATGATGGAAGCAGTAGGAGTTGGTTGCTAGGGTGAACGAAGTGATACTTAACTTGTAGTAAACGATGTTTGCAACGCCATCTTATCTTTTGCCTTGCAGAGGAAAAACAATTCGGATGAAAGAGAGAGTTGTTGCATATAGGCTACTTTATAAATTATATACTATAAGTAAAAACCTTTTTCTCATACTGGCCTATTTAGGAGAGGGAACAAATCTATAAGTCAAATAGTGGATGGATCACATGCGTGTCCATGTTTTTACATCGATTACAAACTTGAATATTCTCATATCTGAGGTTGAATTTAGATATCATCATTGTTTTAACATGAAATGATCCAAAATGCCAGAACATGAAATGTGCATCCTCTGGAGTATTTGGGAAGCACTGAAAGTACACTCTGTGGAGTGGCAAAAATGTTTTTCACTCTGTTTTGTTAGACATGCCACATATATCTTCATTGCATTTTCTAGTTAAAATAGAAAAGAGCATAATACAACATGTCCAATGGAAAACATTAAACCATATTTGCATCTGTCAAATCTAGATGAGTGGCTTATGAATTGGTTAGCACAACAAAGAAACAACAGTTGTGGTCAAGCCACCATATTTGCATCCATTCTATTTCAGATGTCAAATAATTTAGTTAGTCAGATGTCCAACCAAACTAGGGGTGTCTATCGGATACGAATTATCTGTAGACCACACAATTCTTTAGGTTAAAATATGGTTTATTATTTCCATCGGTTAAATAGTTTTTCCCTCTATTTGATTGTGTATATGTGTTCTACATTTCCAAATAATGTTATCTGAGCTGTTTGTATTCAACAAACAATATACATATTTTATTGTAGTTTGCCTAACAGTTTTTTCTTTTTATGTTTTTTCCCTGTTCACTCAATTTAATATAATTATTACTTATGTTTTCTAAGAGGTTAAACGTCCTCAATATCATACTGCTACATAAATTACATGGATATTGAAAATCCAACTGAATTACTTATGTGTTTGTTTCATATTTTTATTCATCACAACAATCAGTTCTCCTTTTTAGTCCATGTGAGCGTATTTGAATATCTTTTGTTATGTGCTTAAAACATGAGCATGAATGTGTAAAGACCTTACTCGATTCTTATTAGATCTGTTGACATCCGTACCCCATACCGTATTTCATGTTGCCACAATTGATGTAGCAAATCTTCAAAGATATCTAGTTGGGAGATAGTGATTTTCATAAGTTTCTATGTAGCTTGAATTTAGCTAGGCCCCATTCTTGCAACTTTTATTTTCTTTTCTTTTTTAAAAGTATAATATCTGCATGTGGTGGATTCCTTGACGCACCAAAGACCACAAGCAGTGATGGCCACAGCACAAGTATTGTTTCATCGTTTTTACTGCAAGAAATCATTTGTTCGGTTTAGCGTTAAGGTAAGCAAATCTTTTGTCTCAGTTACTCTGATCAAACCAGTCTTTGATTTTATGAGCTGAACCAATGAATATCTCTGTTTATGCTTGCAGAGAGTTGCTGCAAGCTGTGTTTGGCTGGCAGGGAAGTTGGAGGAGAGTCCAAGGAGATCAAAGCATATAATCATTGTCTTCCATAGAATGGAATGTAGGAGAGAGAACGTACCAATAGAACACTTAGATGTGTTTTCAAAGGTAATTCTTTACTTTGTGTTTATTTTAAATATTTTTTGAACCTTTGTGCACTTCAAATCTTGATGTCTCTAGTTCTTGCTCTCTTGCTGCTAGAGCTGTAATACCTATGCTTTTTTTTATAGAAAATATGTAACTTCTATAAAGAATTATGCTAATTCAAAGCTGTAACTATTTGTTGCAGAAATACTCAGACTTGAAGCATGATCTGGTAAGGACAGAACGCCATCTACTGAAAGAGATGGGGTTTATTTGCCATGTAGAGCACCCTCATAAGTTCATATCTAACTACCTTGCAACACTTGAAGCCCCCGAACTGACGCAAGAGGCATGGAACCTTGCCAACGATAGGTACTTCATTTGAACTAAACTTACCTTATTGTAGTTAGATATTCTTATTGAATTTATGCAGTTCAATTATATCTTACTCTTAAGTCTTAACTAGTTTTTTATAGTCCTTGGGAGGTATTTCTAGTTGTAGACTATTAAGGCTGTGTTTGGCAGCTTGTGTTCCCAACCCCTCTCCCTCGTTTTCTGCGCGCACGCTTTTCAAACTACTAAATGGTGTGTTTTTTTGCAAAAAAATTTCTATAGGAAAGTTTCTTAAAAAATCCATTTTTTAAAGTAAATTTTAGCTAATACTTTATTAATTATGCGATAATAAGCTGTTACGTTTTCCGTGCCAGAGGGATAGACTCCCAACCGGCACAAACGAACACAGCCTAATTGTACCTGTTATCTTATAATAACTCCCAAGGACCAAAAATAATAATATATTCTACCTTATTGGTGAAATTTTGTTTTAGTTTAGAATTATTGGTTCTCTTAAAAGATTTTTCCAGCATTGCTCTTGACTTTTCTCTTCTTATAGTACTTTGTTTGTCTCGCAGATCCTTACCATTTCTAATTAACTATTGAAAAGCTTGACTAAGTGATACCTTTTATTTTCTGTAGTCATCTGTCTGTATCATGTCATATATGTACAAGAATCCTTAATATTCTGATCAGTGCAAATTATGAATGAGTTGCCTGTAGTTTCAGAATGTGCAAATTTGCTAATTGCAACAGCAAAAATCAAAGAGGGGCTAAAATGCTAAATGAACTGTATTCTGAACATATAGTTCTCCCTTATGCTATCATATGTATAGAGTTGTAGATAGTGCTCTGGTACAGAATGATAGCAGTTAACAAATAACAAATCTTCCCATGACAGTGATAAGATCCAGTTAACCTAGTGCAGGTTTGCAGTTTCAGCAATATGAATGCTGCGTTGTTAAAGGTGCCCTTAGACCAAAACAAGCCTTCAATAATAATCGCATTAGCTTTTGGATTTTGAAAACTTATAGTCACATATGGTGCTGGCCCAAGTTACAAGAAGTATGATTATGCTGTAGAACTTGTGGATGAACTTGATGGCCAATACAATATTTTTTATAAAAAATATGAGTATGTTACCAAAATGTTGTTAGCTGATGATCAGCCTACTTCATTGGAAGATTATCACGTATGTTGTATGAAAATCTCATTTATATCTCTTAGCTTCAGTAAGATAAGTGGAAGAAAAGAAAAGAAAGCAAGGGAAATGTAACGTGTTAGCACTCTTGGTCTAATGCAACCATAATTTATTGTGCCTTTACCGAGATGACTTTTATTTTTTTTTCATGTAATAGTATATTTAAATGACCAACCTATTTGCCAAGATGATGCCTGTGCCATCTCATAAGGAATGCATGTGTCAAAATATTTTAGAATTTCAAGTCTGATCAGTCAGGATTTAGTGTACCATAAAATATATTTATTATCAAGGCTTACTGCTTTTGCCTTGAGCTTTTTCAATCATACTGAGAGTTGAGTTCAATTTGCACTTCTAATTCAATGCGTATTTTGCATAACAGCTTGCGGACAACTCTATGTGTAAGATTCAAGAGTGAAGTTGTAGCATGTGGAGTTGTGTATGCTGCAGCAAGGAGGCATGGCGTGCCCCTCCCTGAAGATCCCCCCTGGTGGAATGTGTTTGATGCTGATGAGGCAGGAATTCAGGAAGTTTGCAGAGTTCTTGCTCATCTCTACAGCCTCCCCAAGTCACAATATATACAAGTGTATAAGGACAATGATTCCTTCACGCATAGGAGGACTTCTGATACAAATGCTTCAAAGGTTAAAAAGAATGATTGGACTCGCTAAGTTTAATTTAAAAAATTGTTACCGATGTCATTTTTTTGTACTCATGTGCAGGAAAGTCCTGCAACGACTGTTGCAAGCGATAAGGGTACCCCTGTACCGTCAAGTTCTAGCCAGGAAAAGGATGCACTGATTAAGGCAGGGTCAGACAAGGTGAAAGAAAAATGTGACGATGATGGAAAGACATTGCCTTCTGAACCCAATGGTAAAGAAGGCCCTGCAGTGAATTTGAAGAGTGAGAAGTCAGAATCCAATGTTGATCGCTCTCGGGAAAGAGAAAGAGATAGATCAAGAGGGCGGGACCGTGATAGCAGGGGCAGGGACTCTGATCGTGATAGCAAGGGCAGGGACTCCGATCGGGAGAGGGAGCGTGACAGAGAAGCAGACAGGGATAGGCAGCGGAGACACCATTCTAAGGACAGAAGTTCAGGTATTGCCATTGATTTTTCTGCTTTGGCTCTTTTTATAAGCATGTTACGTTTTCCTGATGTTGCATGGTGCCCCTCCAATGCAGGATACTCTGATAAAGAGAAGTCAAGGCACCGCTCATCAAGAGGTATGTTAGCACATTAGCGGCCCTCCAGTGGACCATATATAGTTTTCTTATCTGCTTCATTTTGGCTACCTTTTCAGATCGTGGTGATCACTACAGTTCGCACTCATCTCGTGACAAAGATCGGCACAGGCGGCAGTAATCTAGCAGAGCTCGAAAACATGTAAACTGATGAAGTACACGTTGCACTACCGTGGTAAAATTGCCATTGCAACTGGGCTCTGGGGTGTTTGTTATGATTGTTAAACTCTTTTTTTTATTTGCAACAGAAAAGGAATTCTTCTTTTGTGGTGAGTATCATAGACTTCATAGACTTAGCTTTGTATGACGCGTGGGTCTGGGCATGAATCACTTGCTATGGGAGAAACTTATTCTTGCTATGCAAATCTATATATCTGTTGATTCTATACTATGGCCACCCAGAAAATACACATAGAAGTTATCTAACCCTTCGTTCCTCATCCACGTCGTGAGTTGGATTAGCATAGGGATTAACACTTGGATTAGTGCTTGGTGCCCTCAGCTCCCTGCCTCTCCTTGTGGCCCAAATTGTTGGGTCACCCACTACCTCCAGGTGGCTGCCCTGCCTGCGCCTTCTTGCCACTGCTCCTCCCCCTTTGTGGCCCAAATTGTTGGCGCACCCACTACCTCTAGGCGGCTACCCTGCCTTGCCACCGCTCCTCCACCTGACGCCCCACTATGTTGTTAATGTCCTCAACTAGGCACTTCTTTCCCCCTCCCACCATTCTTCCCGCATGGTCCAAATTGCCAGGCTGCTAACCGCTGTCGTGGTCACAAATTGCCAGGTTGCTAACCGCTGTCGTGGTCACCCTGTGTCCAGTTCGTCACGGCCCTTAAGTCCGCATGGCGTCACTGTCGTCAAGTGCACTAGCCCTCAATCTGCCTGCACCGTTAAGACACCGTTGCCTCAACGACTGCATGAGGTAGGACTTGATCTATGGGAGGATCCTACTCACGCTATCGTGTCCTTGGGGCTACGTTACCCAGATACGGGGATACAGATACACGATATGTGAATACGAGGATACGACACTTTCGGATACGGGGATACGTCTATATATATTTAAAATAATAAAAAGATATAGAGGGAATACATGATATGTTAATTATTAATTATGTACTTAATAACTACTTCCTCTGTTTCACAATATAAGTCATTTTAGCATTTTCCACATCTATATTGATGGTAATGATAGATATATGTCTAGATTCATTAACATCAATATGGATGTAGAAAATGCTAGAATGACTTGTATTGTGAAACGGAGGGAGTACAAGACTGTGAATAGAGATAGTCATATGCCATAATATCAATTGACCAATACAGCAGTAGTCAAAAAATGATAAATACACAAATCTTTTAGTACTATCTCAGATCAGCCTATAATCTGTATACTATCTCAGGAGATCATGCTAACCATGAAGCTCCTTTGGATATTGCGCTCCCATGCCCGGTCCCTAGTGCTCCTAATGAATCTACAGACTGCAGCCACATAGCCGCAAGCAATATCCAGTAGTACGTATGTGCTAGCTAGAGATGCACTGCCACTTAAGCATTCAATTTCAGAACTCATCGCCCATCGGATCAGAAGAGATAACACTTGCACTAAGATGAGAAGGGGAACCCACAAGAAAATCAATCAAGACTTAAATGGGAAAGAACCTAGTATGGCGTACTAATGGCATTGGGCTTCGCGGCCGGTGAAGACGTTACGCCCAGTTGTCACGTCCTAAAAATCGCCTAAATTAATAATGCATATTTTAAATCATTTTTAGAAATTATTTTAAAAGCCTACAAGTTAAACTCTAATAATCTAGGAAAATTTTCAACATAAAATTGAGCTAGATAAAATTTCATTAAATAATTTGCTTGTTCCTCTGTTTTCTAGATTTTTCTGGGAATTATTTGAGCAAGGGAAGTATTTTTAATAAATGAAACAACATTTCACAAATTATTTTAATTGAATAAGTGTTAAAAACCCTCCCCTAAGCCGTTGGGCCGATTTCGGCCCAACATTTCTCTTCCCCGCGCGCCGAAGCGGCCCAAGCCGGCCCAAGCCGCCGCCCGCCCCCTCCTCTCTCGCGGGTCACCGACATGTGGGGCCCACATGTCGGACCCATCTCCTACCTCCAGCCGGCCGGCTGCCATGCCGAGTCCGAGCCGCCGCCTCTCTCCGCCGAATCCGCCGCATCCCGTTCTCCGTTTGCAAAATTAGTTGAGGGGAAATAATCTCCTCCTTATCCTCTTCCTTTCCCCTAAGGTTTCGGAGACCAATTTCTTCCGGATAAATCAAATCGAATCCGTTTGAGTTTATCTCTCCAAACAAACTTTAGATTTTTCCGGCTTCGATTCCTCTCGGTTGGAGTCCGATCTCTTCAATCCAAGCCTATAAATAGCATCCCCTAGTCGTCCTCTACATTTCCCCTCAAGTCCCGAGCTTTTTCGTTGCTCATAGCTCCGCCGCCACGGCTTCTACTTTGTATAAATCAGAAGAGAAGAAGACATTTTCTTTAATGCACTGTTGGGAGATTTTGCATCATCATCCAAAGTGAAATGATAGGTTGTCCTAGAAAAAGCAGAAGGCTAATGTCGATCCTTTGGTGAGACCATTTGCAAGCACAAACTCTAGTGAATTTCATTGCAACCCTGACATTAATACCTCTGATCCTTTGGTGAGACCATATGGGAAGAAGGTGGAAAAGGCAAAACGCGCGCGAGGTAATACTTCTTCATGCTCAAGTGAGAGTAGTCATGTATTTATTGCATTAAATAACATGTGGTTAGAGAAAAAGTAGATGAGTGCACAATCGAGGGAGGAAAGAAATGATTGGTTGGCTGAAGTTATTTCCCTAGAGAAAGAGAGGTTGAAGGTAGAGAAACGAAAGTTAGATTTAGAAATCCATGAAAGGGAAGAAATAATTATGAATATGGATCTTAGTGCTATGGATGGACCAAGAAAAGCATATTACTTGCGTTTGCAGCAGGAGATCATATCGCGTTATATGGATTGAGTTCATGATGTATGGATCTATACTATTTTTTTTACTATTTCTTAATGGGTTGTGAACTTTTATATTGTATTCCGTGTAGGCTTTGATGAATTATGCACCGTTGCTTGTAAAAACTTTATAGGTTGTGAACTTTTATGGTGTATGTCTTGTAGGCTTTGATGAATTACATACTGTTGCTTGTAAGAACTTTATTGGTTGTGAACTTTTATGTTGTATGCCATATAGGATTTGATGTATTATGTACTGGTTATTGTTAGAACTTAATGGTTTGTGACCTTTATGTTGTATGCAAGAATCCTATGATTAATCGTGAGCACATACATGTTGCATACATAATTAGGATTGCATACATAATTGAGGATTGCATACATAATTGAGGTTGCATACATAATTGATGGATTGCTTACATAAATGAGGTTGCATACATAATTGGAGTTGCCTACTACATAATTGGGAGGTTGTATACTACACTAGTTCCTACCATGAAATTGCCATAGATGCTCAACTAGATCTTCTTGAAGCTGAGAGTGAGTCCGTCTATTTCTAATGTTATGATGGTTTTGAATAAAATAATGTAGTTCAACTATAGGGGTATGCAAAGGTGTGAGTCGCTCTCCCTCGTCATCATAGTTGTAGTCAAGACCTTCTTCATCCCTCTCATCTTCTACTATCATATTGTGCAAAATAATACATGCTTTCATGATTTCACTTAATGTGTCTACATACCAAAATCTAGCAGGCCCACGCACAATTGCAAAACGAGCATGCATAACTCTAAATGCACGCTCAACATCTTTGTGAGTTGCTTCCTGTTGTTGGGCAAAGTGTTTCTTCTAATTCCCTCACGGTTCTGATATTGTCTTCACAAATCACAACAGTGGCCTATGATGGATAAATACGATCTACATGGTAATAAGTCATTGTGTAGTTGTGGCCATTGATTTCATAATTCACTTGTGGAGCCTGTCCTTCAGCTAACCTTGCAAAGAGAGGGGAACGATGAAGAACATTAATATCATTGTGAGACCCCGGCAAACCAAAGAATGCATGCCAAATCCAAAGATCTCTTGAAGCAACAGCTTCCAAAACTATAGTAGGCTTGCTTGATTTTCATTTATACATGCCTACCATGCTGAAGGGCAATTTTTCCACTCCCAATGTATGCAATCTATGGATCCAAGCATTCCAGGAAAACCTCTCTGCTCTCCAAGTACAAGTAATCTAGAAGTGTCAGTAGTTGGATAATACAAGTACTTGTCTCCAAAAACCTCAACAATAGCTCTCACAAACCTTTTTAGACTCTCTATAGTGGTACTATCTGCAATTTGCAGATATTCATCTTGAGTGTCGGTCGCGACTCCATTGGTTATCATTCTAAGTGTAGCGGTAATCTTTTGCAATGGTGATAGACCCAAAGCACTAGCAACATTTCTTTTTTGCACAAAATAATTATCATGGGCTGCCACATCATTAACTATGCGCAAGAAAAGAGGACAACTCATTCTAAACCTGCGCAACAAACTGTGAATTAATAGAAGTGGCGAACAAAATAGGATCAACCAAAATATGTAAATTAATTGCAAACCTTTGCTGGAATAAGACTGGGCCGTATGTATGATGCTCCGAGAAGTAGTCGTGGTGCAACCTATCATGGCCAGCTCGATGATTACGATGAACAACCTCACGACCAGGAACAAAACCACCTCGCCTGGAGCATTCGAATGCTCATATTCTTCTTGCGCGGCTAGTGTTGCAGCAGCGATGGTTTCATTGCTGGATGAAGATGATTCATCCAACAGACATGTCTCAAAATGAAGCTCATTGAGTGATGTAAGAAGTACTCTGTATGCACAATAATGTGGATGGAGCAAAAAGATAGCAAGCAATGTAGTGGTATATATAGAACTGAACTTTACATGTTGCAAGTGCTAACCGTTGGACAATTTGAATGAGCTAGCTAGCCGTTGGAAATGTAGTCGTTGAACACATAAAAAAAATGATCCATATTACATCATCTATTTTAGTAATATCTTTTGGAAGATATACAAATGTAATTACTTCTAATGCTAATAGGAGTTACTTCTATTGCCGAGCTAAAGTTACTTCTACAATTTAGGTAAACTACTTTTAAATTGATAACATGTTTAAATATATTCTAACATTAGACTCGTTTTGTTGCATATTTTATGTGAAGTACAATAGTGCAAATAGATCTTAAAAATAATATATGGTTTAAAAGATGTAAGTCATCAAAAGACCAGGCGAGGCCATCAAGAAGAGGCTTCTCATCCACTGGTGGCTCGGGGAGGGGATAGTCCAATCGGCAGACGCAGGGAAGGAGCGCTTCAACGAGCTGTTCGATCGCGGCCTCGTTCAGCCCGCGCTACGCCGAGGCCACTGCCGACGTACACACTACTTCAGAGTGCACCCCGTGGTGCACAACCAGCTTGTGGAGAGCCTCGGTTTCTTCAGGGTTTTGGGTCATGGCAAAGGCAACGTCGATGACCCTCACCGGCTGATCCTGCAGAAAGGACAGAGTTCTGATCAGAACACACGAGGTACGAATAATGCCTTCCTGTCAGTATTCAATCTCGACATGGAGTACGTGAAGATTCATATCGCAAAATCGAGAATCACCACAGTCGTGCAGCTTGGGCGGTGGAAGAGGTCAAGGAAGCACCACATCGAGCTGGTGGGAGACAACGACCTACTCAAAAAAGTTTTGGCGTGCAAGAACCTGAGGTACCTCAGCCTCAGGGGCATCTCCCTCATCGAGTCCATACCCGAGGCCATCGGCACGCTTGCCGAACTCCTCGTGCTCGACCTCAGGTCGTGCCACAACTTGGAGAAGTTACCGGGGTCTATCGGCTCGTTGCTGAAGCTAGAGTACCTGGACTTGTCCGAATGCTTCTTACTTGAAGAAATGCCCAAAGAGATCGGCGAGCTGTCCCAGCTGCAGGTCCTCAAGGGTTTTCTCGTTGGCAGTTCAAGAAAGAAGAGCAACCCATGCCGTCTCGCCGACCTGGCCACGAAGGTGCAGAATCTACGGAAGCTAAACATTACCACTGGACGGCAATCTTTGGTGTGTGATGAAGATGAGCTCTGCCAATTGGCGAAATGCCAGCATCTTGAGTCCTTGACAATAACTTGGATAGGAGAGGCATCTACCGAGCCATGTCTTCCTCTTCCTTCCAGCCTCACAAAGCTTGATCTCCGGCGTGCCCCTACCGCAAGCCTTCTTAGCATCATTCATCCATCGACGTCGGTGAGCCTGAAACGGCTGTACATTAGGGGAGGGAAGCTCCGTACACTGGGGCAAGATGGCGGCTGGAACGTTGAGACACTGCGTGCTAGATATCTCAATGATTTGGTGTGTGAATGGAGTGAGCTCCATGGTTTGTTCCGAGAACTCCGTTTTGTGGAGATGTGGAGGTGTGCACGCCTTAGTTTCTGGCCTTGCGATGGGCGGGGCGTATGGGACAAAGGATCTCCTTCTCTGGGTAAGTGTCTTACATCTCCATGCATGTTACTACCTTCGTTTCAAAATAAGTTCATTTTTCATCCATCCCACACATACCAATACAAACTCAAAAATACTATAATACCATATTTTATCAAATCTCAATGCAACTATTCATCACTTTATCTACTCCTAATACAATTATTCCTTATTTTCACAAACTAAGATAAAATGATTATTCTAAAAATAAACTTATTTTGAAACAAATGAAGGAGGCTATAATGAACTAAATATGGGATGGAGGAAGTATTATGAACCTACAGTACTGATTTGATTAGCCTAGGACAAGATGAACTGAATATATCACATACACTCCACTGATTAACTGCAGCTCGCCGATCCATTGGAGTCTGCTACGGAGTGAAAGGCAACAATCTGCCACCATGGCATGAAGTCGTCCAGCTATATGCCTCGAACAACATTCCTGCAATGAGGATATTCTATCCTCACCACGATGTTCTTGAGGCTCTGAGAGGCACAGGCATCAGTATCAGTCTCGACGTTGAGGGCCAATTCCTCCCATCCTTCGCCTCTGAACCCTCCGTTGCGGCTGCCTGGGTGAAGACCAATGTGCAAGCCTTTTACCCTGCAGTCTCATTCAAGTTCATCACGGTCGGCAACCAGGTTGCCCTGAGAGAGATGAGATACATCCTCCCAGCGATGCAGAATATCTATGCAGCGTTGTCAGCAGTAGGGCTGGATCACATCAAGGTGTCAACGTCGGTGAGAAGGGACGTGCTGGGTTTGTCCTATCCTCCCTCTGCTGGTGCTTTCTCCTCAGCGATGGAACAGTACATGGCACCTATTGTGCAGTTCTTGGCCAATATTGGGGCTCCACTTCTGGCCAGTGTGTTCCCTTACTTTACTTACGTGCACAATCAGGAAGGCATTGATATCGATTACGCTCTTTTCACCTCCCCGGGAACTGTGGTGCAGGACGGTGAACATAGCTATCAGAACCTCTTCGATGCCATTGTGGATGCTCTGTATTCGGCGATGGAGAAGGTGGGTGGCTCAACCGTCAGAGTAGTTGTCTCAGATAGCGGCTGGCCATCGGCTGGGGCTCCTGCAGCGACCAAAGATAATGCTAGGACCTACGTCCAGAACCTGATTAACCATGTGAGCAAAGGGACACCCAAGAGGCCCGTACCTATAGAGACATACATTTTTGCCATGTTCAATGAGAACGAGAAGACCGGTGACGAGATAGAGAGGAACTTTGGGCTCTTTGAACCTGACAAGAGCCCTGTGTACCCAATCACCTTCTCTTAACCGAAAGGATAGTACAAGGAGGCAGCTGCTACAAAAACTCAACCACTTTTCACTGATCCTTCCATTTTGTTTTGGCATTTTATTAGGGGTTGCTATATAACGGAATCCCGTTTAGACGGGATGATACTATTATCATGTGATACTCGCGAGGCAGACCTAGCCCAAAAATCGAGTGGGAGCATCTTATTAAAATTGATAGTGTGCTCAAAATTTTTTACTCAATTACACATTAGTAATACACTAAATATTAAATTTGAGTGGGGTCCTAGCCACATACTGTGGATCCGCCCGTGCTCGCAAGGTGTCATCACCCTGATACATAGCTGATATCATCCTATCCGGACGAGATTCTATCCTGTAGCATTTCCGTTTTATTAATGCACCTTGAAACTTCCATTCTCTCATCCAGATAACCGTTAAACATTGTGTAATGCAACCGTCCATAATGAATAACGTTATTTCTTCTTGGATTCCCCAATTTCTCCGACGATTGCTCCTCCCGTGGCTGCGCCAACGTCGCTGCTCCTCCCGGCCTCCCCTCCTTCAGCTGTGACCTCGCTGTGCCGCGGCTTCGGTGCCACGTTGCCGCGCGCGGCCTCACCCATCGATGACGCTGCGTGCGCGAACTACTCCGGCCGCGACGCTGCCGACGCGTGCTTCTCTGTCTCGTCCGCGCCACAAACTTGAAGCTGCTCTCAACCATCAGCACCTACTAGACGGTCACCGCCCTCGACTTCGCCTACATCGTCCGTGAGTTCTGCGTTAGAGACAAGGTGATTGATTCCGTGGCCTCTCCTTTTCCGTGTTGTGGAATCTCTTCTTGCTTTTGGTTTGCCCGGTGATTAAATTTATATCTGTTTGTGCAAGTGCTGCTGCTGCTACGATTAAATTTGTCATCAAATATGTGCAAGTGCTGCTACTACAGATTCTTTTTCTGTTTGTACATGTATGCATCATGTGAATCGTTGATTTCGATCCCGATGGAATTTTCATAGAGTGTTTAGTTGTGCTCCAACAGATCTGAAATTAAAAAAAATGAGAAAAAAACATGATATTTTCAATATGACTTGTGCTTGACTAATTAAGGCAATGGTACTGGTACATTACTCTTAGTGCATGAAAAAGTAAAGAGTCTCAGTTACTAATAAGAATAAATTGGACGACTGAAAGAAAAATGGAAAAAAGAACACAAGTTTCATAACACAAATAAACTCTATTTTTGTTGTTGTTGACCACCATATTTCTGCCAAATGTGCTCCATCAAATCTGCCTTGAGACGTCGATGGGTTGTTCGATCGCGAATATTCATGTCTGTGTCTAGGACCTCTGCAAATCCATGGATTGGCCCATGGTCGAGTCCTGCTAGTTGTACAGAAGATTGTGATTGCTCATATGTGTTGTCATCAGGTATGTCATAATCGTCTCTCTCATCCTCAACTATCATGTTGTGCAAAATAATACATGCATACATGATATCAGCTAGTTCATCCCTTTCCCAAAGCCGTGCTGGGTGGCGAATTATGGCCCAACGTTTTTGCAAAACCCCAAATGCTCGTTCCACATCTTTCCTTGCTGATTCTTGGCGTTGTGCATACAATTTAGCCTTGTCACTTTGAGGTCTAGTAATTGATTTGGCAAATGCAGCCCACTCTGGATAAATATTATCAGCTAAATAGTATCCCATGTTATATTCTGTCCCATTGACAGTAAATTGAACACTAGGAGCTCTTCCTTGTAGCACTGCAGTAAACAATGGTGACTGATCCAACACATTGATATCATTGTTTGAACCAGCAGCACCGAAAAATGCATGCCAAAACCATAGGTCAGCAGATGCAACTGCTTCAAGCATGATAGTGGGTACACCATAATCACCACGTGTGAATTGTCCCTTCCATGCAACCGGGCAATTTTGCCACTCCCAATGCATGCAGTCAAGACTACCCAACATGCCAGGGAACCCATGAGCCTCTCCTTGTTGAAGTAAACACTGGATATCTTGTTCATTAGGCTTGCGAAGGTATTGCTGACCAAATATATGTCTAACACCTTGAACAAAATTTATCATGCATTCCATTGCTGTGCTTTCTGCAACCCCAAAAGTCTCATCCATAAGGTCAGCTGGTGTACCATATGCCAACATGCGTATGGCAGCTGTGCATTTTTGCAACGGTGATAGACCAACCTTGCCAAATGCATCTCTTCGCAAACGAAAATATGGAGACCAAATGCCAAGAGCTTCAACAATGTGCAAAAATAGATGCTTTCTCATGCGAAATCTTCTACGGAACTGATCATCAGTATATAAAGGATTGTCGGAATAGTATTTTGCAAACAATATGTTGTGGTCGT
This sequence comes from Oryza longistaminata, assembly GCA_009805545.1. Classification (NCBI taxonomy): domain Eukaryota; kingdom Viridiplantae; phylum Streptophyta; class Magnoliopsida; order Poales; family Poaceae; genus Oryza; species Oryza longistaminata. The sequence goes on from CM020179.1 coordinate 40,606,112, forward strand.
CTTGGTGATCTCTATTGATGTACCTTCGTTTGTAGCCCCCACGACGATTAGAATGACCAGCTTGTTGCGCTTGCATTTGAGCTTGAAGTTGAGCTTCAATCTCATCTTCAATCTCAGCTTCCATAGGATCATTGATTTCTTCCAAAATCAGCTCTTCAAGGTAGTCACTAGAGCTAGAATCATCTGACTCACTAGATTGATGTGGTGACTCGCTGGATTTTTTTTTTTTGAAAGTGGGAAGGCTGTTGAGATGAAGTTGAACAAAATGAGAATGGGTGTTGTTCTGCTGAACTACATTACCTATTTGTAGATGATACATTTTACAACGACTAGATTTATGTCAGATTTTTACAACAGCTATATTTTGCTAGCTTTTGTCAATATTTATCCCAACAGCTAGCTCTTGCTTTTGTCAGTCTTTTACAACAGCTATATTTTGCTAGCTTTTGTCAATATTTATCCCAACAGCTAGCTCTTGCTTTTGTCAGTCTTTTACAACAGCTATATTTTGCTAGCTTTTGTCAATATTTATCCCAACAGCTAGCTCTTGCTTTTGTCAGTCTTTTACAACAGCTATATTTTGCTAGATTTTATCAACATCCCTCTTGCTTTTGTTCTCTATTAATTATTGCTCATATGTATTCAGGTGGAGAAAAAAAAACAGATTGGTCATGGATGGAAGGAAAAACATCAACACCAACTAGATCCATGTGAAAAGGTGATTTCTCAAGTACTAAGGATATTGTAGTTTCATTCCATAGCTGTAATACACAATATTTATACAAATTACCATAACATAGCACAATACAAATAGGTTCACAGTACAAGCATCAACACAGTACATAATTTTAATATATGACAAGAATACTGACATTATAAAATAAGCATAATTGCTAACATTGCTTGCTGGTCATTTATTCCTCAGCAAGTTCTCTAGCTAATTGGTCCAACACATTTTCATGTCTCTTCAGTTTTGCTTCACTGAAGGTTGATGTATCCTTCTCCATCAGTTTTAAATACATTTGGTATTTTTCTGCTCTTGCCTTCTCTTTTTTTGCAATTGCCTTCTCTTTTTTTGCTTCTGCTCCAATCAGTGTTGCTTCTGCTGCCTTTAGCAATGCTGCTGCTTTAGTTGTAATAGCTTCATGAAAGAGAACCATATTTTGACTTGGCTTATCCCCTAAAGGTGATGGTGCACCTTTTCCTTTTTGCCTCTGTTTTGCTGCCTTCTGCCCCTCAGGGTGCTTCTCTTTGCGCTCTGTTTCCTCCTCTGTGTCTTGGTTCGACGATGAAGTATATGCTCCTGATTCAGAAATCTTGTTCCTCTTATTATGGCTACTCTCTTCAAGGACTCTACGCCATTTAGGTTGATCTTTAAGATCTTTCCACATATACTCCAAGGTGAAAGGTTTTTGGTTGTTGTGCTTTTTGTACCATTCACGGGCTTTCTCCATTATCATATCATCAGAATACCCACTTGTGAAAGTAGTTCTAGCTTTAGAATAAAATCCACAGAACTTAGTGACATCTCTCTTGACATTGTCCCAATGTGTTCTGCATTGCTTGGGGTTCCTTTTGTTCCCATTGCTAGGCATATTGCTGTTGAACTCTCTAGCTACAGCCTTCCAATATTGTTCTGATTTCTTGTCACTGCCTTTGATGGGATCAACTGAATTGTTCAACCAAGAACTCATTAGTCGTATATTGTCATCTTCAGTCCAATTGATGCGTGTCCCTCTTCTTCCTTCTTCACTGCTATCACTTGCCTCTTCAACCTCAACTACTTCTTTCTCATTATGTCTTGTATGACATGGAGAAGCTGATCCATGAGAAGAAGTGTTGGCTGCAGCCCCAATTGAAGTACTATATTGCATACCAAACTGTGATCTATTGGCTGCAAATCCAAATGCTTGGTTAGATGAGTGCACCAGATTTTCTTGAAGTTGAAAACCTTCCAAGCTTCCTGGAGTAGGTTGCCCATAATAATCTTGTTGCTGAGCACCTTGAAAGATTGGAGGGTGTCGATATGGCTGGTAGTTGCTTGGAGGACCAAAAGGATGGAAATTTTGGAGAAAACTAGGTCTGAAGTTTTGGGGATAACTTGTGGGAAATTGGGTAGAAGGGGAGTTTTGGGCATCACTATTTGTTGCTTGGCTTGAGGAACCTTGGTTGAGGAGGTTTGAGAAGTTTCCTTTGAAAGGCTCCATTTAGTATGTGGGGAAACTGAATAGATCAAAAATTGTTGTTCATCTCACTTGTTCCTCCTTTTGTAGGCAGCAGAAGAATGCTAGAGGAAGGCAACGGCTAGGAGACCAAATGAGCAACTCAAATGGAAGAGCAGCAACGGCTAGTAGTACTCGTTACTGTGTTTAGTAACTGACATGTATATTTTATTGGTGTGCACAGAAAAACAGTAAAAGTATTGTATTTTATAGCTTTATTGCTACACCTTAAGCTTAAGGTGTACTTTGGTTGCATCGGACTTGTGGTCTGACTCCACAATGCTAAATGCGTTGTACTATAGCAGTATTTAATGTCTAAGGTTACTTTCTAGTGTACATTGTGGATGCCCTAATGACGCGCAAAGAGAAACATGGAGAAATAGTTAGCTTGCTAGAACCCCTTACCCGCTGATAGGACACACGTACGTCAACTAGTGGCTAGGCTACCCACGCTACTCATTTGTTGCATTCGCATATCCTTATAATGGTAGAGAGCTCAGCGCCAAACTATTTGACACTAACCATATTTGACATAATTGCTGACAACTTTTTGTGATAAGTCGACAAGCACGATCGCAACACCTAAACGTCTTGCGGTGCTATGGAGTCGCCAACCACCTCGATCTAGCCAAAGGGCTAAATCAAGATGGGTTTTGTAGAAAAGCAACTAAACCGGCTAGCGGAGCCAATTTAGAGATCAAAATCAGCCTCTAGGCCGATTTAGATCGATATGAGGATAACTAACCTGTCTCGTGGGAAAAACGGAAGGTTTTCAGGACAAACCTACAAAGAGGTCTCGCACTCTCGCAGCGGCGGCGGACGGTTTACGGCACAAACCGACAAAGATGGACTAAAACTAGGGTAAAATAAAAAACATAGTAAAAGAACGATTCAAGTAAGCGCGGTAGAGAGGTGATATGTGGAGTAGCATGACTAACAGTAGGGATATGTGGAGTAGCATGACTGACAGTATTAACGGGTGATGAATAATAATTAAAATCAGTACTGCTAGTCGTGGTATGAAAACCTGGAGAAATTCCCAGGGAACCGGTCTGACCGGCTATGGATAGCCCGGTCTGACCGGTGGTCAGTGGTGCGGTCAGACCGGCCACAGGAAGCGCGATCTGGCCAGGATAGGGCACGGTCTGACCGGCTATGGTAGGCACGGTCTGACCGGTGTAGTACACGGTCTGACCGGCAAAGGATGCGGTTAGACCGGTGTCACGACCGGTCATACCGTCAGCTCGGTTTTGCATATAGCCGATTCCTGTGTAATCGGCCGTATAAACACCCGTTGACCCCCCCCCCCATAGCATTATAAGCATATTATATAGGAGCAAAACTAGAGGTAGCATATGCATCTACACAACGATTATTAGCAAAGGACGGGTTGGGCGAATCGGAGGTTACCTTCGGTGAAACTACATCTTGAGGTAGCGGGACGTTTCCTTTCACGACGCCTTGATCGGTCCTAATGTATTGTATAGTAATATTGTTGAATCCGTTCCCGCTCGTCATTGTTGATGAAGGAATTCCTTGATTAAATCCGGCCATATAACTCATAGCCGAAATATTTGACTGAATAAATTAATATACGGTCTTGATTTTCGTCGGTATGCTACTGTGTGTATGTAGCAAAAATTTACAAAAACTGAAACTTCCTAGTGATAGCCGATGCAAATTGAATCGGCTTTGATTTTTTCTTTTTCGGTAACAGCGTGCAGCAAGAACAGAACTGTTTCTGTCTCGTGTGTACTGTTAGTCATGCTACTCCACATATCACCTCTCTACCGCGCTTACTTGAATCGTTCTTTTACTATGTTTTCTATTTTACCCTAGTTTTAGTCCATCTTTGTCGGTTTGCACCGTAAACCGTCCGTCGCCGCTGCGAGAGTGCGACACCTCTTTGTAGGTTTGTCATGTGGAGTAGCATGACTAACAGTACACACGAGACAGAAACAGTTCTGTTCTTGCTGCACGCTGTTACCGAAAAAGAAAAAATCAAAGCCGATTCAATTTGCATCGGCTATCACTAGGAAGTTTCAGTTTTTGTAAATTTTTGCTACATACACACAGTAGCATACCTTTTTTTGCAGGCGGGTGAATCTATCGCCTACGAAGATATCGTCCGAGGGCCCGCATGCGAAAATCATCTATTTTTGCAGGTCTTTGCTTGCAAAAAGAATGCCCGTCCACCTGGAAAGATGGATTTGGCCCGCCAGCAAATACCTTTTTTTTTAAGTAGTGAGAGCAAACTATGATGACAAAGCTCAGCTAGATAAAAAAAAAATGTGAGCCTAGAGCTAAATTAGTCAATTTTTATTTGAAGCTCAGTTGTGTGTTTTCGCTTTTACTTTTTAACAAATACGCAATAGGAAGCAAGGATAAAAATGTATTTTCAAAACAGGGCAAATATTTGTCATATTTTGCAAAATCTCAGTCAAAACAAGTTGCGAATACACGAGTGCTGTTCAAAATTGAGGCAAAAATGCAATTGTAAAAAAGGGTAAAAATGTCTTTTTCATGCTCAACTTAACATGGTTATGTTGTGAAACAAATCTCTAGGAGATAAGTCTCTTATGGGCCAATCTGAACCAGAGTAGAGATAAGATATATCTCCTCCTAAGACCCCTATATATACAGGGGCAGGGTGAGACATATGAGGTTGGCTTGTACTCAGATGAGATCTATAATGGAGAGAGAGCTCCAACCTATATATGTGTTCATTGTCTACTTCTACAATGTTCTTGAGGGCAAAGGGATGGGCGCGGGTGTTCTACATCATCTCACGCCTCTACTGCTATGGGAGGGACAGGGAACGGATCCGGTGATCCGCTAATAGGCATGTTGGTTTACAACAGGTTAAACTCACCATATATTCAAACTAGGGGCAGAACTCTGCTTCATTTCAAAAAAGCAGGGAAAAACCCTAAAAAAGTTAGGGCAAAATTATCATTATCGGTAAATATAGGATAGCTCCAAATTCTGAAGGACTACTTACATATAGTTTTAGAGCTACGCCGAGGGCTCAAGCCACATGCCTGGCTTTGCCACTGTATGATAATGCAATGCTCGTTCTTTTGTGTGTAAGGGTGTATACAATGATTCTTGAGTGTGTTTTGGTCTAGGAAAAAAAATACATTGTACCAATTGGATTATCTCTTGAGTGTAAATACAATGTAATATATTTGTACCAATTGAAGTTTCTTGTCTTAGATAATTGAAAAAAATGTCTTTGCTTAAAAGAAATCACAACCACTTATATTCCATAATTCACTTAATAGAGAACATATAAAAACCAGGATATAACTAGACAATAACTAATAATACCAATACAAAATAGAGAAACATGTATTCAAGTCTGTTTGTAAATCTCCATCCAAGGCTGGGAAATATCTGCATGACCGTTTTCTCTAGATTTCGACCGACAGTATGTATTAGTTCCTTGTCATCATCACAATTTTGTAGTTATGTCCAAAATTGAAACCAATGCATTGTCCTAAATAGTGTCTGGATATAAGATTTCATTTAGAATTTATCAAAAATCATATCATTTCTACGAGGCAATGTTTTACCACTATGTGGCCACAGACTTGCAGAAGACTGCAGCAGTCTTGCATACTATTGTTGTTGTCAACCAACCAATAAAAAACCTTGAAGGTTTTCTTTATTCATGAAGCATACCATCATCAAAACCATAACGCCGTATGTCACAAAAAACACACGCGCGCGCGCACACACTAATGCGACATACGGAGAACGTTAACATACATCCAGCATTATTAGAGCATTGCTCACCTGCAGCTCCATGTTTATTTATATTGGAAGCTGCTAGTTCGGAAAGCAGGTAAGCGGATACACCGGCGACTTGTTAGGATAGAAGAGGCCAAAGTTCCTCTCGGTGAGATCCCCGTTCTTCTGGTTCTCGTTGAACATGGCGAATATGTACGTCTCCAGTGGCCTCGGCCTCCTGGGCGTGCCACGCCTGACGTGATCGATCAGTCCCTGGTTGTATGCCCTCGCGTTGTCCACGCTCGCCGCGAACCCACCCGCCGACGGCCACCCGCTCTCCGACACCACCACATTCACGTTCCCCGCGCCAGCCTTCTCCAGCGCGGCGTAGATGCAATCCATCATGGCGTCGAACAGGTTGGTGTAGGTGAGTCCGTTATTGTGGTCCCTCTCTGTGGGGCTCACCCGGAACGTGGCGTAGTTGAGGTTGATGCACGGTTTATCCTTGTAGGCGAAGTAGGGGTAGACGTTGGCCAGCAGCGGCGCGCCGGTGCTCGCCAGGTACTGAGCTATGCCATTCATGTAGGGATACGCGAACACGCCGGCGGAGGGAGGGTAAGAGTTGGCGATCACGTCGGATTTCACCGCGGTGGAAACCTTGATGCCGCCGATGCCGGCCGCGGCAAGGGCGGAGTTGACGTTGCGCATGGCCGGGAGGATGCTCTCCGTGGTGCCGCCTACCACCTCGTTGCCGACGGCGATGTACTTGATGTTGACGGCCGGATAGTAGGGGCTGATGTTGTCACGGACCCACGCGGCCGCGTTGGAGGAGCTGGCGGCGAGGTTGGACAACTGGTCGCCGACGTCGAGGATGAGGGCGATGCCGGAGTTGCGCAGGGCGTTGAGAGCCTCCTTGTCGGGGTAGTAGATGCGCATCCGTTTGATGCCCTTGGATATGTACATATGCACCACCTCGCTCCGCGACGGGAGGTTATAGCACTCACTTAGTTGTTTCAAAAAGGAGTTTAAATAAAATCAATTGCAAAAACAACCGCCTTTCCTTTGAAGCCTGCATTAAACACTTAATTCCCATGGCTTGCTGAGTACGAAAGTACTCGCCCTTGCTCTATATAAATATATATAGTTCCTCCGCCTTGAAGTGAAGATGAAGTGAAGTGAAGATTAGGGTTTCGTCCTGGTTCCCAGCCGTCGGCTGTGGTGTTGGGTGTTAGTTCGTTGGTTCCGCTGCTGCTGCTGCTGTTGGTGTTTCCTCGTCCGCGTCGTCGGTTGTATTCTCAGGCTGTCCTGAGCTGCAACCTAAGTTAAGGTAAATAAGTCCTCTATTTATTTTAAGGATTGCTATGATTCATATTTGTCACCGTGGGTACCAGCACTATGTCCTGGGACTGGTACCGAGATCGCGGTTTCGTAGGAAGCGGTTCGCGCCGTTTTCCCTACGACACGCTCCTGTCAGGTGCCGTTGTACAGCGGTACCAGATTGGGGTGTGACAATATATAAATTACTGTTAGATTTGATTAAATTACTTTTTAGAAATTTAGTGGACAGTTTAATTTATTGGTTAATTCTATAATATGTCAATTAAATTTAATTTTTAGATAGACATATGTAGTTACCCCCCACCAAGATTTACTTTTAATATCGTGACAAGTTCCTTTATTTTTTTTAGTTACTTCTATAATATATTTAAATTACGTTTAGGCTTTATTGAATTTACTTTTATATGTCTAAGAAGTAATTTAATAAAATCTAAAAGTAATTTGTAATTTTTCATAAAAATATATAATCATATGAGATCTTATTATAAAGATTTAGTTGTTACGGACATAACGGTGTAATTGGATCGTAGATCGGATGAGTAATTTAAGAGAAAATTTTATTTAAAACATAGGTGATAGGAATATATTTTCTATACTTGTTTGATGGACTAGTACTATAGTTAAGTAGATTTTTCTAGTCATGTGATGCTTCGTCACTAGTTACAATTAAAACGAGATGATCTAGATTTAGATTTTACGAAAACTTAAGCACGGTTTAATATGCGATGGGTTGGGACGGGCCTTCGACCATACTGGGTCCGCCACTTAATACGAGGTGGAGCTTGCACAACCGAATAGGTGGGTGTGGTGCTATGTGCGTTTTTAGATTTTCGTTCGAATGAAAGCTCATAGGAACGCAAAAAAGAATGTAGGATTCTTTTTATTTTTGCCACCTTACACATGTATTCTCTATTCAACCATGAAAAAATTGCACTTAAGAGTAAATTTGACCTAACAACGTGTATTGTAGTCTAAGTTGCACATGACATATAACTCCATGTATTATAGCCATATAGTTTCATAAACCCACAATCATCTTAATTTTGATCTATCAAATTTTTTAGTTCTACAATCAATTTCTTAGCTATTTATCAATCATATAAATGGTACATCTATGTAAGTAATGTTTTTTAAAATTTGAAAATAGATGTTAAATTGGTTAACGGTGTGGTTCTGTGAAACTTTAGAATCATAATACCCGAGGTTATGTGTCATGTGCTAAAATTCCTATAATTTTGTACAACTTAGACTATAGTAGGTGGGGTTTTATGAAATTTACTCTTGCAACTTATCATTTTCACCACTCTTTCGTTAGTGCATATCTTTCGTTTGCCATCACCATCTAATAAATGTAGTTATTAAAAACAAATTTGTAATCAATGTCAGTTGATCGTTAAGTTTGTCCCTAATTAAACAACCACTGTTCCCTTGTAAAAGTTCAAAATAAAGTAGCACTTGAAATTTTAACATGTACCCTAATATTGTCAAGAAAAGTAAATTATAGCAACTTAAAAGATACTTCCTCTGGTTTATATTATAAGTCGCTTTGATTTTTCCTAATCAAACTTAATCAAGTTTAATCAACTTTATAGAAAAATTTAGTAACATCTAAAATACCAAATTAGTTTCATTAAATCTAACATTGAATATATTATTTTGATAATATATATGTTTTGTGTTGAAAATGCTACTATGTTTCTTTAATAAACTTGGTCAAATTAAAAAAAGTTTGACTAGAAAAAAATCAAAATGAATTATAATATGAAAAGAGGAGTAGTAATATTGTGGAGAGTATGGTTACTAAGTGTACACACAGTCTACACATCCGATTACAGATAGGTGGTGAGCTAGATGATATAATAGGCCAGTGATAGAGTAGGACCCGGTCGTCATGTTGCCTTCTATCCTAAGGTTGTGTTCGGCACTCTGTTTTTCCAACTCTCCCCTCTCGTTTTCTGCGTGCACGCTTTTCAAACTGCTAAACGGTGCGTTTTTCTGCAAAAAGATTCTATATGAAAGTTGCTTAAAAAATCAAATTAATCCTTTTTGAAAAAAATAGCTAATGCTTAATTAATCACGCGCTAATAGACCGCTCCGTTTTCCGTGCGTACTGTTCCGGTTGGGAACTAGAGATGCCGAACATAGCCTAAAGGTAGTGTATAGAGCTCCAATTGGAGACCCGTGTAATAGATTAGAAAACCGAAGTCATGTCTTCGAGAGGGCTTAAACCTATCTAAACCATTGTCTTCGGTATCTATGCACTTTTAGATCTCACGCGCTACCATATTTATTATCACCGATATAGAATATCGAGAAATATATTTTTAGGGAAAAAAAGTAAAATTAGGTTTCATGCTAGAGATAATCCATTATATGTCACTAAGTTTGTCATATGTCTATGATTTTTCACTGACTTCGTCACGTTATAAAATATGCCATCGACTTTTGCTTAACTTCTACGATATACCATCATCATCCGGTTAACCTCCGTTAGTACTGTACAATTTTGTCCAAATAACCAAAATACCCTTGGGACAAAAACTTCCAAATTTTAGATTAAAAAATCTAAAATATCATATTACTTAGTGGCATATAATGATAGTGGCAAAAGATAAATGAATACTAATGAAATAGTAGCAAAATAGATAAGTGTAAAATTTCGATGATGGGAAGTACAATATGGTTTCGACAAGTGGCAAAAAGGAAATTTCCCCCAAAATGTATTATTTTCAGTTCTTTAGTTTACTCTAAATAGCGACTAGCTACCTCCATCTCAAAATCTTGCCCATATAACTACCTGTAGTACGTGCGAGTGTGTGCGACTGCATGCAAGAAAAAATGGCATTCATCTATTGTAACACGGTTATAGGACATGAGAATTTATTGTATATATCATAACAATTCTTGAGAGGAATTAGTTACCACAAGTAGATCAGATCCTCAAGAGAAAAGGAGAGGGAAATGAATCTAAATATACCTTCCATTTGGTCAAATATACAGCTAGGCGAATTCGGTTTCACTGCTTGATCGATCGAGTATCTCGGGTATGCTTCGATGCTAGCTTGTGATTTTCCCTAGGAAAGAATGTGTGGCCTTATATAGCGTAAGACGATGGTGTGATATTTCACGAGAAAAGTCCATATCTACGCTTGTAACCACTCTTAATCTGTTGGTTATATAAATCTGACTGGTAATAGCCAACTACTAACATTCAAATTAAGTTGGCTATGTAACATAGTCAACTTAATTAATTTAAATGTTAATAGTCAACTTAAGTTGGCTGTTAACAGTCAAATTAAGTCCGTATCTACGCTTGTAACCACTCTTGATCTGTTGGGCTAACAAGAGAAGTTTACTGTTGGCTATTAACAGTCAAATTAAGTTGGCTAATTAAATTCATTATCGACGCTTGTAATCACTCTTGATTATATTACTACACTATCTAGGGAAATGTCATTTACGAACAAATGCCAAGATGGCTAGTTGTGTTTCGCTGAGTAGCTTGATCTAGCTATGGCCCCGTTTAATTACCAAATTTTTTTTTTCCCAAAAACATCACATTGAATCTTTGGATATATGCATAGAGCATTAAATATAGATAAAATGAAAACTAATTACACAGTTAGGGATGAAATCGCGAGACGAATCTTTTAGACCTAATTAGTCCATGATTAGCTATAAATGCTACAGTAACCCATATGTGCTAATGACGGATTAATTAGGCTCAAAAAATTCGTCTTGCGGTTTCCAGGCGAGTTATGAAATTAGTTTTTCATTCGTGTCTGAAAACTCCTTCCGACATCCGGTCAAACATCCGATGTGACATCTAAAAATTTTCATTTGACCAAAAAGGGCCTATATATCCATGCGCGCACTGGCCCATCTTATCAAAGAAACCGGTGGTCAGACAGAAGCTAGAGACAAAGTTAGTTTTCATTATTTGATCACGAGACAAACTTGCATTGTAGTTGTAGACATCTTTCTATTGGAACTCATAGACTCAGATTATTTCACTAAATTAATCTCCGCCATCCTGTTTCGCTGAACTTCCAGGTATTTAAGCTACTCGTGTTTTTTGCTGACTGGAACACGTACTTAGGAGCTCATACAAATATGAAAAACCACAAACTCGCTAATGGGCCTGTTCGGCTGCCGTTTTATTGCAGTTGCGCGGGCTGCAGCTGCAAGCCGGCAACAGAGGCCTATGTCTTGCTTGAACAGGCCTAAAAATAAGATTGTTTTCACCTCGATGGACCAGTGGGCATCCTCGGTCCTATACGCCATATGGAATAAGTTCACCTGACATCCCTCAACTTTAAGTCCAGTTTGCCTAAGGCCCCCAATCCGCAATACCAGAAATCTCTATCCTTCAACTATCACAAACCGTGCAAAAAAGATCCCAAGACAGTATTGACCCATTTTTCCCCGGTTCCGCTGACGTGGCATACGGTGGGACCCACATGTCAGTGTCCTATCTTTTTCTCTTTTCTTTTTCTTTTTTCTTCTTCTTTTCTCTTTCTTCTCCTCTCTTCTCTTCTCTTCTTCCCCGAGCCTTAGAGGCCGGTGGGTAGGCGAGTAGGCAAGCGGCGGTGGCGGTGGGTGGAGCAGGCAGGAGGCGGCAGGCGGAGTTCCAGCGGCCAGAGGCGAGCGCGGAGGGCGTAGCAGGCAGGGGGCAGCGGGCGCAGCACGGCGTGTGAGCGACGGCTCCGCGGTTCCAAGCGGCGGCACCTCTGAGGAGGGGTGTGGTGTGGGTCACTGTGCTACGGCGGGCGGAGTGGGGTGGCGGCGGCGGCGGGGTGCAAAGGACTACGGCAGATGGAGCCGGCCGCGGATGGTGAGGACAACGACGACGCGGCGGACATAGTAGGCTGGGAGAGGACGACGACGACGCGCTTGGGGTTTCACCGGGAGACCTCGCCTTCACCATCTTCGTGCCCTCACTGGAGTCGTTCCACCACGTCCTTAGGCTGCGGCGTCCCAAAGACAGTGTTGTCGATGGGAAGGCCGATGACACCACCTACGCCGTCATCTCCCACGTGCTCGGCTTCTCCGTCGTTCCCTTACCGCCTGCGCGCTACGGATGTGGCGGCAGCGTCGCTGCGCCGCCGACAACGGGCGGTGGCGCCTGTCCTGGTCTCTTGGAGTCCGTGTCTAGGCTGAGGATCTCTGCCTGGAAAAGGCCGACGGCCTCTCCCCCCTCTCCTGTCGGCGTGGCCTGCCTCCTTTCCCCCTTATCCTGCCGGCACAGCCGGCGGCCTCTCCCCTCTCTCCCGCTGGTGCGGCCTCTCCCGCCAGCGCCCTCCCCTCCCGCCGGCTGTCCCATGTTTGGGAAGAAAAGAAAGATGATGGTGCTGATAGGTGGGTCCCACATTTTTCTTCTATTTCACTTACATGTGGGACCCACATATTATCTTATTTCTATTTTGCCGACTAGGATGCCACGTCAGCAAAACCAGGCATCTATATTACCATGGGACCTAATTTGAACGGTTTTGTATAGTTTAGGGATGAATATTTCTGGTATTGAGAATAAAGGATGTCAAACAAACTCGGTGTAAAGCTGAGGGATGGCAGCTGAACTTATTCTTACGCCATATTGACTGACTCAACACGCAAGGATTTCTTCTTTTACTCCCTCTAGTTAGGAGCCCGTGCGTTGCAACGCAAAAAAAAAAAAAAGTTTTTCGGCTCGTACAACGAAAATCAATTAATATAACAGCACAGTAAGACAGCACGTCCATGGATGTAAATATATCAAACATCTTGCTTTTGTTTAAAAATAATTGTACTGATTTGAAAGCGATACCAACATTACAAATAATTATTGATCGTTCAGCGAAACCGTATACTACGTCTAACTATGGAGAAGATGACTCAAGTATCAGGCAGACTTGAAAAGGCTTTATACACACTAAAAGGCCCCATAGAGGCTTGAGTAGAATTGCACATGAGCAATTGAGCATGGAGAGCGTCCAAAGATATAGCGCACAAAAAGATCGCAACAAAAAGGAGAAACAAACGTTGAGTTAAAATGTAAGGACCATTTAAGAAACAAAAGGCATTACACAAATACTGCTAAACCTACGTTTGGGTGTACTGATATGAGCACTCGTCATTTAGAGTAAATTCACACTTGAAAGCCAAACTCTTTAAAATATAGATGCAGGATTAACTCGTCATGTTAATTCACACTTGGAAAACATGTGAGTATTAAAACCGGTGAGTTTTTTTCGGTAACATGCAAATAAATCACGAGTTGACAAAAATCACTCAATTGTCCTTGCTGTAGATTCTCACGATTTGTCCACAAACTCAGTGACCTCCAGGCATTTGAGACAAACTTACTCTAAAAATGGCTTAAACCATAAAATTTTGCAAACACCTAAACCACAATAAATTTATTCCATGTCTGCAACAACAGCATTCAGTGCATCACCAGTCCAAAGGTATCAGTGGAGTTGTCGCCAAACAGACTTGAATAGCTAGCAAATGGTGATGTTGCATACAAAAGGGTGTTTTTTTTTTTTTGGTTGAGTTGTGATTCAAATTCATTTGCATATAATAACCGTCGCTGGAGGCTTGGGCTGGAGCGAAGCGGAGAATCGTTATTCTTTTAGGGTTTCACCTTCGTATACTTCCATGAGTTCAGTTGAGAATCCATTTGGTCGATGGAACCATTTTAATCACAAGATGGCAAATTCTGCTTTCTCTTTCCCTTGAAAGAAAGTCCATGTCCCTGCAAAGTGCAGAATCAGAACACCAATGATTGATAAGTGTGTTCATGCTGAAATTGAAAGGAAAAGTTTAGAGTTTAGTTGACTGCATGAATAAATCTTCTATATTTTAGAAGGAGAAACATATGGGTAGCAAACTTAATCAATTGCAATGACATCAGATTCGTCAACCAGAAGGGCCCAATCTCTAGCTATTGTGACATTCTCCTTTCCCTTCCTGTGGCCACTGCCGGAAGTGGATTTTGATCCCTCGAGGGGATATCCACTCGTTGTTTGCATGTTATTTTAAATGGCTATGAAAAAAATTAAAAAAAAAAATAGAAGATGTATTAACATGTGATATACCACTCCACAAACATGCAAGTAAAAATTCAACTTCTACATCTTACAAGAAAAAAATAAATTTGACTCTGAATATACGTTAACTAGCTGCGGTTTAATTTGTTTTTTTCGTTACGAGATGTAGGCTGTATTTAGTTCAGCGCAAAGTTTGGATTTTAGTTGAAATTGGAGATGATGTGATTGAAAAGTTGTGTGTGTATGACAGGTTGATGTGATGGAAAAGGACTGAAGTTTGGATCCAAACTTTGGATCTAAACACAGCCGAAGAAGTTGAATTTGAACTTGCATGTTTGTGTAGTGTTATATCACATGTTAATACACATTCTCAATTTTTTTCATAACCATTTGAGTGACATGCAAAGAACGAGAGAATATCTCCTCGAGGAATTAAAATAGTTTCCCGCCACTGCCACCATCCATGACCCATCTCATCAGCTCTTTTTCCTTGCCTCTCCAAAGTCAAGACCATGACCGGTGATGGTGCTTCCCATCCTCTGCTGCAAGGGAAACATAGTCAATATAGTCAACAGTCGAATGGAAGAATGGTCCTACATTAAGGTGAAATCGTGCTTTTTATACAAAGCCACTATATAATCAAAGAGCTAACATTTGAATCAAGCAACCCTTGTTACCAATCAAAGTAGGAAATATTGAGGATAGTATTAACGTTGAAGTGAAATAAAAAGGTAAAAAGGAGTTCAGGGCCTGTTTGGATCCATTTGGAATGGCAAATGGCAAAAGTTTTGGTGGCAAAAGTTTTGGTATTGCAAAAGTACTAGTTGGTGTTTAGATGCATCCTAAACTTTTGCCATTCTAGCACTAAAGTGAGAGAGAGAAAGAGAGAGTGAGTGGTTCCAAAGCACTTTTTGGCACAATTTGCTACTATGGACTAGCAAATACTAAATGCCAAATTGCCAAGTTTTGCTACTAGTATTTAGATCCAAAATGACAAAAAGTGCTTCAAAATGGCAGGATCTAAACAGGGCCTCAGTTACAAAACACATCTTATACAGGGTGTAAGGGATCTGATTTACAATTTGTTGGTGTGCATTCAATGTAGTAATATTGTCACCAAAGGCGCTCAATTAGCATTCTCGTAATTGGCCACATAAAACTTTTTTTATCTGTGATAAAGAAATTATATAAAACAAACATGTGGTAGCAACTTGCAATTAAAAATGCAGAAAAAAATATGTCTCGCCTATCATCGAATATAAAAATCATCAGGAGGGGCATGCTGCACTGTAGTCTGATTGTGATTCCATTTTTCGCATAACAGGAGACAGGTTGCGTCATGGAGTGTTTAAAATGAACCATCGGTACCAGGTGACCAAAGAACGAACTGATTTATGTCGCTGCCTCGAAAAAATTAACCTCCTGGCTCTTCCTGTTGACGATGTTGAAAAGAGAGAGTTTGCACAAAAGAAAGTTTTGACAATGTAAATGGCAGTTAGGAAAATGCACCAGCCTCCAATAATAGCTGCAGCCCGTAGGGCATAGATGTAATAACACAAATATGTATATAATGAGAGTTACTAACTAAGGTCCAAGAAACTTCCTGATAAATAAATTAGAATCAAATTAATCCTTAACGTTATATGCATGCTATCTTCAACTGCAGAAAAAGTCCAAGTATTGGATTCTTATATGGAAACTTCTTTCAATATTTTTAATTCCGAATTTCAGCTATT
This sequence comes from Oryza longistaminata, assembly GCA_009805545.1. Lineage (NCBI taxonomy): Eukaryota > Viridiplantae > Streptophyta > Magnoliopsida > Poales > Poaceae > Oryza > Oryza longistaminata. The sequence goes on from CM020179.1 coordinate 40,622,171, forward strand.
TTTAAATTGTATTTCTACTTGGACTCTCATTTCCTTTTTTTAATTTTGAATTTTATTTTATTTTTATTTCGAATTTTGATTAATCTCGTATTGGATTCTTATATGGAAACTTCTTTCAATATTTTTAATTCCGAATTTCAGCTATTTTTAAATTGTATTTCTACTTGGACTCTCATTTCCTTTTTTTAATTTTGAATTTTATTTTATTTTTATTTCGAATTTTGATTAATCTCGTATTGGATTCTTATATGGAAACTTCTTTCAATATTTTTAATTCCGAATTTCAGCTATTTTTAAATTGTATTTCTACTTGGACTCTCATTTCCTTTTTTTAATTTTGAATTTTATTTTATTTTTATTTCGAATTTTGATTAATCTCGTATTGGATTCTTATATGGAAACTTCTTTCAATATTTTTAATTCCGAATTTCAGCTATTTTTAAATTGTATTTCTACTTGGACTCTCATTTCCTTTTTTTAATTTTGAATTTTATTTTATTTTTATTTCGAATTTTGATTAATCTCGTATTGGATTCTTATATGGAAACTTCTTTCAATATTTTTAATTCCGAATTTCAGCTATTTTTAAATTGTATTTCTACTTGGACTCTCATTTCCTTTTTTTAATTTTGAATTTTATTTTATTTTTATTTCGAATTTTGATTAATCTCGTATTGGATTCTTATATGGAAACTTCTTTCAATATTTTTAATTCCGAATTTCAGCTATTTTTAAATTGTATTTCTACTTGGACTCTCATTTCCTTTTTTTAATTTTGAATTTTATTTTATTTTTATTTCGAATTTTGATTAATCTCGTATTGGATTCTTATATGGAAACTTCTTTCAATATTTTTAATTCCGAATTTCAGCTATTTTTAAATTGTATTTCTACTTGGACTCTCATTTCCTTTTTTTAATTTTGAATTTTATTTTATTTTTATTTCGAATTTTGATTAATCTCGTATTGGATTCTTATATGGAAACTTCTTTCAATATTTTTAATTCCGAATTTCAGCTATTTTTAAATTGTATTTCTACTTGGACTCTCATTTCCTTTTTTTAATTTTGAATTTTATTTTATTTTTATTTCGAATTTTGATTAATCTCGTATTGGATTCTTATATGGAAACTTCTTTCAATATTTTTAATTCCGAATTTCAGCTATTTTTAAATTGTATTTCTACTTGGACTCTCATTTCCTTTTTTTAATTTTGAATTTTATTTTATTTTTATTTCGAATTTTGATTAATCTCGTATTGGATTCTTATATGGAAACTTCTTTCAATATTTTTAATTCCGAATTTCAGCTATTTTTAAATTGTATTTCTACTTGGACTCTCATTTCCTTTTTTTAATTTTGAATTTTATTTTATTTTTATTTCGAATTTTGATTAATCTCGTATTGGATTCTTATATGGAAACTTCTTTCAATATTTTTAATTCCGAATTTCAGCTATTTTTAAATTGTATTTCTACTTGGACTCTCATTTCCTTTTTTTAATTTTGAATTTTATTTTATTTTTATTTCGAATTTTGATTAATCTCGTATTGGATTCTTATATGGAAACTTCTTTCAATATTTTTAATTCCGAATTTCAGCTATTTTTAAATTGTATTTCTACTTGGACTCTCATTTCCTTTTTTTAATTTTGAATTTTATTTTATTTTTATTTCGAATTTTGATTAATCTCGTATTGGATTCTTATATGGAAACTTCTTTCAATATTTTTAATTCCGAATTTCAGCTATTTTTAAATTGTATTTCTACTTGGACTCTCATTTCCTTTTTTTAATTTTGAATTTTATTTTATTTTTATTTCGAATTTTGATTAATCTCGTATTGGATTCTTATATGGAAACTTCTTTCAATATTTTTAATTCCGAATTTCAGCTATTTTTAAATTGTATTTCTACTTGGACTCTCATTTCCTTTTTTTAATTTTGAATTTTATTTTATTTTTATTTCGAATTTTGATTAATCTCGTATTGGATTCTTATATGGAAACTTCTTTCAATATTTTTAATTCCGAATTTCAGCTATTTTTAAATTGTATTTCTACTTGGACTCTCATTTCCTTTTTTTAATTTTGAATTTTATTTTATTTTTATTTCGAATTTTGATTAATCTCGTATTGGATTCTTATATGGAAACTTCTTTCAATATTTTTAATTCCGAATTTCAGCTATTTTTAAATTGTATTTCTACTTGGACTCTCATTTCCTTTTTTTAATTTTGAATTTTATTTTATTTTTATTTCGAATTTTGATTAATCTCGTATTGGATTCTTATATGGAAACTTCTTTCAATATTTTTAATTCCGAATTTCAGCTATTTTTAAATTGTATTTCTACTTGGACTCTCATTTCCTTTTTTTAATTTTGAATTTTATTTTATTTTTATTTCGAATTTTGATTAATCTCGTATTGGATTCTTATATGGAAACTTCTTTCAATATTTTTAATTCCGAATTTCAGCTATTTTTAAATTGTATTTCTACTTGGACTCTCATTTCCTTTTTTTAATTTTGAATTTTATTTTATTTTTATTTCGAATTTTGATTAATCTCGTATTGGATTCTTATATGGAAACTTCTTTCAATATTTTTAATTCCGAATTTCAGCTATTTTTAAATTGTATTTCTACTTGGACTCTCATTTCCTTTTTTTAATTTTGAATTTTATTTTATTTTTATTTCGAATTTTGATTAATCTCGTATTGGATTCTTATATGGAAACTTCTTTCAATATTTTTAATTCCGAATTTCAGCTATTTTTAAATTGTATTTCTACTTGGACTCTCATTTCCTTTTTTTAATTTTGAATTTTATTTTATTTTTATTTCGAATTTTGATTAATCTCGTATTGGATTCTTATATGGAAACTTCTTTCAATATTTTTAATTCCGAATTTCAGCTATTTTTAAATTGTATTTCTACTTGGACTCTCATTTCCTTTTTTTAATTTTGAATTTTATTTTATTTTTATTTCGAATTTTGATTAATCTCGTATTGGATTCTTATATGGAAACTTCTTTCAATATTTTTAATTCCGAATTTCAGCTATTTTTAAATTGTATTTCTACTTGGACTCTCATTTCCTTTTTTTAATTTTGAATTTTATTTTATTTTTATTTCGAATTTTGATTAATCTCGTATTGGATTCTTATATGGAAACTTCTTTCAATATTTTTAATTCCGAATTTCAGCTATTTTTAAATTGTATTTCTACTTGGACTCTCATTTCCTTTTTTTAATTTTGAATTTTATTTTATTTTTATTTCGAATTTTGATTAATCTCGTATTGGATTCTTATATGGAAACTTCTTTCAATATTTTTAATTCCGAATTTCAGCTATTTTTAAATTGTATTTCTACTTGGACTCTCATTTCCTTTTTTTAATTTTGAATTTTATTTTATTTTTATTTCGAATTTTGATTAATCTCGTATTGGATTCTTATATGGAAACTTCTTTCAATATTTTTAATTCCGAATTTCAGCTATTTTTAAATTGTATTTCTACTTGGACTCTCATTTCCTTTTTTTAATTTTGAATTTTATTTTATTTTTATTTCGAATTTTGATTAATCTCGTATTGGATTCTTATATGGAAACTTCTTTCAATATTTTTAATTCCGAATTTCAGCTATTTTTAAATTGTATTTCTACTTGGACTCTCATTTCCTTTTTTTAATTTTGAATTTTATTTTATTTTTATTTCGAATTTTGATTAATCTCGTATTGGATTCTTATATGGAAACTTCTTTCAATATTTTTAATTCCGAATTTCAGCTATTTTTAAATTGTATTTCTACTTGGACTCTCATTTCCTTTTTTTAATTTTGAATTTTATTTTATTTTTATTTCGAATTTTGATTAATCTCGTATTGGATTCTTATATGGAAACTTCTTTCAATATTTTTAATTCCGAATTTCAGCTATTTTTAAATTGTATTTCTACTTGGACTCTCATTTCCTTTTTTTAATTTTGAATTTTATTTTATTTTTATTTCGAATTTTGATTAATCTCGTATTGGATTCTTATATGGAAACTTCTTTCAATATTTTTAATTCCGAATTTCAGCTATTTTTAAATTGTATTTCTACTTGGACTCTCATTTCCTTTTTTTAATTTTGAATTTTATTTTATTTTTATTTCGAATTTTGATTAATCTCGTATTGGATTCTTATATGGAAACTTCTTTCAATATTTTTAATTCCGAATTTCAGCTATTTTTAAATTGTATTTCTACTTGGACTCTCATTTCCTTTTTTTAATTTTGAATTTTATTTTATTTTTATTTCGAATTTTGATTAATCTCGTATTGGATTCTTATATGGAAACTTCTTTCAATATTTTTAATTCCGAATTTCAGCTATTTTTAAATTGTATTTCTACTTGGACTCTCATTTCCTTTTTTTAATTTTGAATTTTATTTTATTTTTATTTCGAATTTTGATTAATCTCGTATTGGATTCTTATATGGAAACTTCTTTCAATATTTTTAATTCCGAATTTCAGCTATTTTTAAATTGTATTTCTACTTGGACTCTCATTTCCTTTTTTTAATTTTGAATTTTATTTTATTTTTATTTCGAATTTTGATTAATCTCGTATTGGATTCTTATATGGAAACTTCTTTCAATATTTTTAATTCCGAATTTCAGCTATTTTTAAATTGTATTTCTACTTGGACTCTCATTTCCTTTTTTTAATTTTGAATTTTATTTTATTTTTATTTCGAATTTTGATTAATCTCGTATTGGATTCTTATATGGAAACTTCTTTCAATATTTTTAATTCCGAATTTCAGCTATTTTTAAATTGTATTTCTACTTGGACTCTCATTTCCTTTTTTTAATTTTGAATTTTATTTTATTTTTATTTCGAATTTTGATTAATCTCGTATTGGATTCTTATATGGAAACTTCTTTCAATATTTTTAATTCCGAATTTCAGCTATTTTTAAATTGTATTTCTACTTGGACTCTCATTTCCTTTTTTTAATTTTGAATTTTATTTTATTTTTATTTCGAATTTTGATTAATCTCGTATTGGATTCTTATATGGAAACTTCTTTCAATATTTTTAATTCCGAATTTCAGCTATTTTTAAATTGTATTTCTACTTGGACTCTCATTTCCTTTTTTTAATTTTGAATTTTATTTTATTTTTATTTCGAATTTTGATTAATCTCGTATTGGATTCTTATATGGAAACTTCTTTCAATATTTTTAATTCCGAATTTCAGCTATTTTTAAATTGTATTTCTACTTGGACTCTCATTTCCTTTTTTTAATTTTGAATTTTATTTTATTTTTATTTCGAATTTTGATTAATCTCGTATTGGATTCTTATATGGAAACTTCTTTCAATATTTTTAATTCCGAATTTCAGCTATTTTTAAATTGTATTTCTACTTGGACTCTCATTTCCTTTTTTTAATTTTGAATTTTATTTTATTTTTATTTCGAATTTTGATTAATCTCGTATTGGATTCTTATATGGAAACTTCTTTCAATATTTTTAATTCCGAATTTCAGCTATTTTTAAATTGTATTTCTACTTGAACTCTCCTTTCCTTTTCTAATTTTGAATTTTATTTTATTTTTATTTCGAATTTGATTAATATCGTATTGAGTTCTTATATGGAAACTTCTTTCAATATTGCTTATTTTTAATTCCGAATTTCAGCTATTTTTAAATTGTATTTCTACTTGGACTCTCATTTCCTTTTTTTAATTTTGAATTTTATTTTATTTTTATTTCGAATTTTGATTAATCTCGTATTGGATTCTTATATGGAAACTTCTTTCAATATTTTTAATTCCGAATTTCAGCTATTTTTAAATTGTATTTCTACTTGGACTCTCATTTCCTTTTTTTAATTTTGAATTTTATTTTATTTTTATTTCGAATTTTGATTAATCTCGTATTGGATTCTTATATGGAAACTTCTTTCAATATTTTTAATTCCGAATTTCAGCTATTTTTAAATTGTATTTCTACTTGAACTCTCCTTTCCTTTTCTAATTTTGAATTTTATTTTATTTTTATTTCGAATTTGATTAATATCGTATTGAGTTCTTATATGGAAACTTCTTTCAATATTGCTTATTTTTAATTCCGAATTTCAGCTATTTTTAAATTGTACTTCTACTTGGACTCTCATTTTCTTTTTTTTCTTTTTCTCCGATTAATGTGAGAATTTCTAGCCTCCACAGCGAACGTGGTGGCTCCTTTCAAAGCTGTTTTAATAATATAATAGATGTAAACTTCAAATGGACATATGTTAACCGTTTTATCTCGAAATTGACTTGTTCAAGTCTCTAATTTCTTTTGAAATCATGAAAAACCTATTTATGTGCTTTTTAATTACTGTTTTTGATATTTTGCTTAGTGTTTTAGCCTTGTTATGTTTAATCATGTAGTTGTCATCGTTTTAGAGATTCTCAAAGTGCGATCAAGTCATCAGAGACATTTTTTTTTTAACAAGACAAGCCATACCATATTTGTTGAATATATTAAACCCTGTTTTGAAAACTATGTTTTTTCACTTGTATATGCATTGTTTTATAAATTATATGATGCTCACTATGTTGATTCACTTGTTGAATTGCTACTCACTCACTAAGTAATGGATAGACTTCATGGCACTTTGGATAGGTGGTTAACCTGGGTTTAAGACTGATATGTATCATGTATGGGTTCGTAACCCTGATATTATTGCTTTAAGTTATTATGCCAACTATTTGTTTCCTTTAGCATATAATTTATTTCCTGACATGGCTTGCCTAGTACAGTGGTTGTACTCATTATTGCTTAATGTTACCCCCTCCAATCAGAGAAACTTGACTTATATCCAAGTTGAGCGCCTGTGAAGATGTAGCCGTAGACCGCTAGTGTGCTGCTGCTTTCCTTTTCTTGTCAGGCCTAATGTGCATTTGTAATAATATAAACACTGTCATGATAATTAATAAAGATGCATCCCCTGTTTTTTCTGGGATGGGGATTAACACTAGTGTTCGAGAACGGTATTTTCTGATATTTTTCGGACATGACAGACACGACAACCTCTTTAATGATGTTTTAGTTTTTTTAAGGCTCTCTTATGTAAAAAAAATTATACATTACTCTTTTTTTGAACTTAATTCTACATTACTCTTGGTTCCTCCTAGTTCTCATTTCTTATGTTGATGACTAAATTCATATATTTTCTAATTTCTACAGTAAAATATGTTTAAACTATATTCCAATCAAGTTCTCGAATAGAAAGAAAAATAAAGAGTCCGATTAGTTAGCACAGTTCATAAGTTCTCTCTGGTAGCACTTAGTTTTCCTCAAAGTTTAAGTGTACTTTTTAAACTGTTTTGGACTTTCTGCACTAGGACTGTTCATTATTAATATGGTCAAGTTTACCAAACCGTTTGGGGTGGAGTTATCAATTCCCCACGGTTTGGTGGATACCGCGGTTACCACGAAAACCACCTGGTTACCGCGAGATGTGGAAGTTAAATTTAAATTTACATGTTTGTGAAGTGATATATCACATGTTCATACATCTTTATAATTTTTTTCATAACTATCTGAGTGATATGTAAATAACGAGCAGACAGGGGTTTAAAACCCACTCCCTACAAACAACAAAGAAATATCATCTCGAGAGTCTATAGTCTACTCCATCCATTGCCCTATTGCGTTCCTTCGGGGCGACCATGAACATCTCCCCAACAGCAAGCTCCACCTATCCTGACAATGAAGCATTCTCTGCTATGCCTTTGGAGCCACACTAACAAGGTTGTGTTCAGACGACTCCGCGCCCTCATTTCGTTGTGTCCCCTCCATGCATCGTGGATGCCTTTGTGCTGCGTGTCTATGTGTAATGTTGTATATGTGTCGCGCCTTCTGGAAGGTTGGTTCTCTCCTTCCCTCCATCTATCTTGATCATGTACCCTGTACCAACATCAGCAGTTTCCTGGTATTTTGCTAGATCAAAATTGGAGAATCACTTATTCCATATCTGTCAATGACTCCGTTACAACTTCTTAACATGCATGCTGGTGTGTCATATAGCAGTTTTAGGAGATGATGGGGTATCTAGGCCAAAGATGCAAGACAAGACACGCAACTGCTAGAGAAGACATATAATGAGCACTTTTAGGGGAATGCTGTTTCTTCAAATGTTTTAATTTGTAAAAAAAAATGAGATTAATTCTTTAGCTGTTTCTTCAAGTGTATATGCAACTACACTCTTGTTTTTGGAGACCAGTGTGGTTTTAGATATATTTGCCTTAAAAAATGATTCAGCACTGCGTTGGGGTTTTTTGTCGCGAGCATATGGGTATTTTTTTTAGTAAAAATAAAGTTAGTCTGAACTAATGAACCAAAGGATGTACGTCTTACTTGACTTGCAGAGTCATTAATTCACAATTTGTTACATCTTTGGCCAAAAATTATGTATCATTCATAAATTGTATCGCATTTTCGTTCAAAAAATAGATTGTATCTCATTAAACGCAATCAATTTGGCATATGATTTATTAAGTGGCAGTCTATTTTCGCCGCGTTTTGCACAATCATTTTGAAGATTATGAAGCTAAGCCTTTTCATGTCTCCGACCCTTAAGAGTGAAAATTTCAACAGATATTCACCGTCAAATTTGAGCAACATCGATCGGAACTACTAGATTCAGGTAACTATTTTTGTTCAGACCAATTTGGGAATAGCTCCTGCTGCTCTGGGAACAGCGGCTTCTTACAGTGACGGCACAAAAGCAGAAAACTAGGTAACATCACAGCAAATTAGCAACAAACCATCCTCTTTTGCCAAAGAACTATATACCAACAATAGGAGAAACAAAAGCCTAGCGGCTATCTATTTCATGGGAGTTTTTTACCATCATTGAGAAGTGTCTAACTCGCAACTGTAGAGCTCTCGCTATTCGAAGCTAAGCATTTTTCGCATCTCCTTGCAATCAAACTTGCTAACATCGATTAAGGAAACCGACCCCCTGACCGAACGAACCTAAGGAACCTGGGGAATCACAGCAAGTTCGCAAACCTTTCGAGCACAGAAACTTCTAACAATGGCTAAAGCATCCGGCTGACCGCTAAACCTAGTGGGACTCGGGAATCATCCAGATTGTCGGGTGATCACAGCAGCTTGAACACTTCAGATGGGACGCTCACCGACCAAAAACTATGCAGATTGCTTCTGGCTTCTTGTATGTAGTCCAGTAGTCCCGGCGCGGGGAAGCGATTCGTGAGGATGGCTTCTCCGACGTCCTTGACTTGCTCGCCTAACATGTCGACAAGTTCATCAATGAGGCTGCACTTGACCTTGTTTTGAAGGATCTTCTCTCCGGCTTGGCAGAGGCGGGTAGCAAGATCGATCGCGTCGAGGTCGCGGTTGTAGATGTGGGCGATGGGGTTGCCATCTCCGGGGAAGATCAGAACGTAGTCGTCGGGGTCGTCGTCCGAGGGAGAGTCCGAGTCGTGGGAGTCGGGCGAGGGGGAGTGCTCCGACCTGCTGGTCTCCGAGTCGTCCAGGATATCACCTGACGGGAGCTCGATCGCGCAGATCTTGAAGTCCTGGTCGTAGTAGTCCCCTGCTGGTGCTGCAGCGTCGCCATCGTGGTCGGGGTGGTCGGGAGCAAGCTGCTTGGGAGGGTCGGGGTGGTCGTCGTCCTCGCCGGCGCTTGACTCCTCCATATCCGCGAGGAGCTGCAGACTCTTCACCAACTTGTGGAGGAGGTCGGCTGCAGGAGCGATCGATAGATGGAGTCGCACAAGCGGCTTCAGGTGGGCGATGCCCTTGACGATCCATCTGTTCTGCTCGACCTGCTTGGCGAGAAGCTGCTCGGTTTCCCCTTCTCCTCTCTCTTTGGTCTTCGCGATCGTGCCACCAGTCTGTCGTCGTTGGTCCTCGCCACATGGATTGGTGGTGAGACTTGTCTCTTTAGATCTGCCTATTTGAATTTGATGTTTTGCCAGAATTTTGTGTTGCAGTGTGTTCATTTCCCCAAATCCCCATGTGTACCCAATCCCTTTTATGTTTTGCTTGTGTATTGTGATAAAACCGAGTGAACTGCTAGGATTTTTTAGGTGCTGAGTCCTGACAAGTAGCTGGTTGAAGGATTTTGTCATCAAAGTCAATTTTGTTTAGAATCAACAACATATGCACCTGAAGTATTTTTGTCAGATTGTAGGATGCGTTTGATTTATAGGTTGTTGTTCCAGATGTTAGGTGCAATAAGCACCTAATTCTGAGTTTGTGTTTGATTGTGTTAAGACTGAATTTCATTTTTGAGGCTCTGAGGTTATCTGCCGCTTATAGACGTACATTCCTGATTTGGTGCACACGCGAGCATATTTATAAGCGCTTATGGTGAAGCGTTCTATATCCTGATTTGGTCTGAGTCCGAGTTTGTGAAACTGAGTATTGGCTTCCATTGGAACCATGCCATGGCAGTGTTGTGGTGTGTACTTTGTTGCACTTACTGAACAGAGTGATGCGGTTTCTTGTCAGTTGTTATCATAGTAATCTGCTACACAATTTCGTGAGCAGACTTGATTCTCTCACTGACTTGCCTAATTAAATCGGTTCCAATGCCCTAATCAGTATGCAACATATAAACTGAATTCAGATCCCATCTGAATGATGTGTTTTTATGTTTTGATTCATCATATTTTGTGTGTCCCTGCATGCGAATGTGCATTTGTGTGAATATTTGCAGTTTATGCTTTTCAAAGTCCAAAATGACAATTGGAATAATACCTACTTGCATTGCTTTTGTTGGGGTTTTGCGGTGGTTGGATTCACAAAGGTTTTGTGTCAGCCATCTGAAATATGACACGTTGGTTGGCTCTATGCTTTTATAGTTGACTAGTAAAATGCCCATATCACTGGGGATGGGTTGGGAGGCTGAATCGAGATCCAACCGCTTACGTGTGTTGGGTGGGTGAAGGGGTGGAAGGAGAATCAGGATCCAACCGCTTACGGGCAGTGGGAGAAGAGGAAGGTGGACGATTCTGCTTTTAAATAGTAGAGAAATGCTGATAATCAACTGCTAAAAATAATTACTACTATATATGTCTCTTGTTTATACCATTGTAGTTTCAGTTCTCCTTTTGGTTGGTGCACTATCTATGATAGGATTTACTTTTTTTATGTGTATATCTTAGAGCAATAAAGGTTTTTTTTGCATTCATATACCCAACAGGCAATATGTACTTGTTTGATAACTTGGTCCTGTTCTCAGGTGCTGGCTATTGTCTATTCCATTATGACAAGAAGAAATGAGGATATAACATGGGAAATGAGGGCAATCTGAGTGCTGCCGATGTTTGTCCTGCCTGCTGTAACTTCTGTGAAATATTCAACAGTTGTAAAAGTCACAAGGATGCATAAGTAACTCAATGCTCTTTTGGAACATACTATTTCTGTTCATATCGGCTAATCTGCATGTTCAAACTATTTCCGTGAGATTTTACTGTTTTTACTTTTAAGTGAGTCCATCTCTGCTGCAGTTATATATTGGATGGACAGTGGAACTCTAGTGAACTTCTATATAAGCTCTGGGTTGGTTACATGCTGACAATCAAGTGAATTAACAGTATGTTCTTGTTAGGGAGAAAATCACCCTGGGCCCCAGATGCTGGGGTCGATTTTATTGTCTAGTACTCTAGTCCATGAATTAGTTAGAACCATATAAGCTCCCAACCTGCACTTTTTTTCATTCTGACAAGTACTCATAATCTCCCATAAAGATGAACCTATTGTAGATTATTTATGTAATGCACCAGCACCAACATACTTAGTTTTTGTACATGCAGACGATCTGGTTTGACTGTTTGACCATTCTAATACAAGTTTCTGAACTTTGCAGTTGCGCAACCTTATCAGAGCTATTAGGTTCCTTCTGTTTTCACTTATCTATGCTAAAACTTACATGTCTGCAGTAAAGAACCATGATTGTGTCTGTATTCCTAGATTGGCGTTTGGTGCGCCTTTATAATATGAAGTTTACTTTTTGATGCCACTTTATTTCAGCTTTTTCTCTCTCTCTTTTTGATCTACAGTCTTCAGTTTATGGTAGATTGTAGTTAGAATCTTAGTTGATTTTCTTTTGGGCTTTCTCTTAATGCAAGTAAATTTGAGAAAGGAGGCTGTCTCCTGGTTCCCATTCTTTTTCCAAATTGGCAATAGGAGTTCTGTCATACAACCAGCTTTATGAGCATTTTATCTGAAGACGGTCTCAAGAGAAGATGGAAATGATAAAATTTATTTTGTTTTCTTGTCAAGTTGACCAAAGTCTTGTATCTCTTCATTATCTTTAGTTTTTGTTGTGCAATGGCCATATAAGTTGGCAAGCGATTTGCACTATTCCTCTCACTTGACATAGCTGCTGCATCTATCTGTCACAGCTATGCTACTGGCGATGGGAAGGCAAGAACAGGTGGTAATGCCAAAGAAGAAAGGAAGCAAAGCTCAGGCAAGAAAGAAGGTTAAGTTTGAAGGCTTAATGGGCTAGAGGGTGAGTGGGCCAACTGGGTCAGGTATGCTGTGGTGGGGTGGGTTATATAAACCGCACCTGATGTACTGAAGAAAGTATTGAAAAATGAATGGAAAGGTGCTTCTTCTTCCTCAAGTCTGAACTCTCCTATGTTCTATCTCTCAAATCCCCAATTTCTTCTACCCAAATTGAACCTTCTTTCTCCACTGGACTTGCAAAGTGTTATATTGGTATCAGAGCCGCGATGATCCGTGTGGATTTGCTCTATATAACATTGAACCGGTATGATGTGTTAGTATACTCTATTCACTTCCTATTTGTATCTGTTCACAGTTGAGCTGAAAGACCAGAAGAAACTTGAAAAGCTGATAGCTGAGAGGAAGGCCAAGATTGATGAGCTAAAAGAGAGAACCAATTATTACCTTACCCAACAACTTATTCAGGTAAGTGATCTATAAAAGTTCAGCACTGGGAACAAAATTTTATCATGTTGCATAGCCCATTAAATAGTAAATTAACCAAAACCTGCAAATGTGCAGAAATACGACCTAGATCCAGCTGCAAAGGCTGCGGCCGTGTTGGTATTGGGACGATGTGGAGATATTACCATCGGAAGGGCTGAGAAACAGGAAGCAATCCATTGCAAGAGGTAGCCGAACTGGGGGCACCATGGCTACTCAAACTCCAGCTCAGGGAGCTTAATCCAGTTTGACAAGTATCTCTGGCCTGGAATCCAGTTTGTAGAATATTTCAAGGCTTAGGGGCAAGTGATGGTGGTGGATGGATAAGGAACATCGCTGACTTACTCGTTGGGGAGGATCCGTCGCAGTCGTATGCTTTGATATGTGGAAATTGCCATATGCATAACGGTGTGTACGACAAACAGAACTAATTTGATTTCTTTTGCCTGTTAGTTCAAAAAAGCCCGATGCATTGCCTCATATATCAATGTGCAGGCTTGGCCAGGAAAGAAGATTACCCGCACATTACCTACTATATACTGCCCCCATTGTCATGAACCGAACACATCAAAGCAATATATGGGGCATCATTCTGGGCCTGGCTCCAACTCAGGGCGGTCGACGCCAGTTGCTCCTGCTGATGGAGCAGTTCATTGTAGGGTTTTCGTCTAACCTTTTATGATTTTTTTTTTGGCAATACACGAAAGACCTACTTGCGCACCGAAAAGGTGCCTTTAATGGCACTGCCAATATTATAGTACACTTTTTTACTCGTGATACTACTATTATATACTAGGCTGTGTTTAGTTGAGGGGAAAGTTTAGATTTTGGTTGAAATTGAAGATGATGTGACTGAAAAGTTGTGTGTGTATGACAGGCTAATGTGATGGAAAATGATTGAAGTTTGGATCCAAATTTTGGATCTAAACACAGCCTAGAGTACCAAAGAATACAAGTATTTCTGGATTCAGATTTCCGCAGTTGTATTTTAGAATGGAGTCAAAACTCTTACAGTTGTAAGCTTGCCGTTGTTATAGTTATGTCTCTTGTGGTTAAATAAGCAGAGTTTTTCCTCTCTTTTTTTGTGCAATTCCTGAAGTACATGAAATCCCCTCAGCAGGGAAACATTTCTCTGAAGGAATAAGTTCACCGGAGGTCCCTCAACTTAACAGGGAGATTTTTTTTAGGTCCCTCAACCACAAAACCAGAAATGTTCGTCCCTAAACTCATTCAAACCGTTCACAGGAGGTCCCTTGGCAGTATAGGTGGGTGGTTTCGTTAACGTGGCATCCTAGTCAGCAAAAATAAATAAATAAAGTACGTGGGGACCACATGTAAGTGAGAGAAAACGGTGCGGGCCCCACATCCCTTCTTTTTTCCCCTTTCTTCTCTTCTCTCGTCTTCTTCGACGACCGAGACGCGGCGGGCCGGCACGGCCGCGAGAAGCAGCGGCGGAGGGCGAGCGCGGCCGCGGCAGGCGAAAGCAGGCAGGAGCGGGGCGCGACGGCCGGAGCCGCCGCTTGCCCGCCGTCGCGCTCGATCTCCGGCTCCTCGTCGGCCATGCGGGACAGCCTCGCCGACGGCAGAAGCTTCTTGTACGACGGGAGGTCCATGCACCGGCGGCTCCGCCACGCGGTGGACACGAACGTGCAGTTCTCGCGAGGCCGTACGACGGCGAGATGGACGCCGGAAGCAGCCCGTCGCGGCGGAACTCCGCGACGAACTCGTCGACGCACGCCTTGTAAATTGGCTCGTTTATCAGGATGAGATTCTCAGGCTGCCAAGCACGAGAGGTCGCCGCCGCTGCCCGTCTGGCGGGCGGCCGCGTCTGAGCACCAGCGGCAGCGCGAACGATGGCACGGGCGTGCATGTCGCCCTGAACTCGGTGACGAGCTTGAGCCAGAGGCGCGGGCGGCGGACGAAGGCGTCGGGGGAGGCCAGCACGCAGGTGGCGCCGGCGACGACGGTGAGGAGGAGGAACATGAGGCCGCAGTCGTGGTACTGCGGCAACCACGACACGACGACGCTGCCGGGGTGCAGTTCGTAGGCCCTCCTCGCCGCCCGCACGTTTGGCGCCGTCGCGCCCGCCGTGATCACCACAGGCGTCGCGCGCCCGTCGCGCCGGAGGTGTACTGGATCAGGTACGCGTCTTCCGGCTCGCAGCCCACGAACGACGTCACCGCCGCCGCTCCATTGCACCTGCTCTGCAGGGCCGGCCTGACTTTTTGGTGGCCCAGTGCGGAAAAAAATAAAGGCCCATTCACCATAAAAAATGTTATTAACGAATTTCATACTAATAAGTTTAAAATACCAAAAAGAAATATCTCTAGATCAATTAAAACATTTTTTCTAACAGTTATAGATGCAAAATCAGTAATGATAATATTAATAACAATCTCATCTAGTAGCATTTTCTCAATGCAGAAAATAGCATATCAGACTTGGTAACATAGCATACATATTTGGAGGCCCTAATTTTTGGAGGCCCGGTGTGGTCGCACTGCCCGCACTGCTCAGGGCCGGCCCTGCTGCTCTGCTCCTGCCTGCTTCGCCTGCCGGCAGCCGCGGCTCGCTCCGCCGCCGTCGCGCTCTCGCCGGCTGTCGCCCTGCCGTCCGCTCGTCGCAAGAAGCCCGAGATAGAAGAGAAGAAAGGAGAAAAAGGAAGGGATGTGGGGCCCGCACCATTTTCTCTCACTTACATGTGGTCCCCACGTACTTTATTTATTTATTTTTGCTGAATATGATGCCACGTCAGCGAAACCATCCACCTATACTGCCAAGGGACCTCCTGTGAACGGTTTGAATGAGTTTAGGGGCGAACATTTCTGGTTTTGTGGTCGAGGGACCTCAAAATATCTCGCTGTTAAGTGGAGGGACCTCCGGTGAACTTATGCCTTTTCCGAAATACATTGAATGTTTGGGCTGGAAGTTGGGCCAAATCATGAGCACGTGGGCTATACCGTTGACTTGGGCCTTGTTGCTGTCCGTCTCATGGGCTGCCTCTTCTCCAGTTGGGCCGTACTGGCTGAGGCCTGGAGCCTGGAGGGCAATGCAAAGCGGTTTTCTTCTCGGTTTCCTCTTCCCAACCGGCGCCGACGCGACCTCCCGTTTCCCGATCCGAAGCTAAATGAAATCCGCATCCTGAACGGCCCGGCCAGCCGCCCTGAGATACGATGGGTAGAATCGTAGATATATAATAAATCGAAGACCCACCGATTGGTGGACTCGATCCGGAGCGAGGAGGTGTCGTCGACTCGTCGCTGCTGCTACTGCCTACCATGGAGGGCTCGAGTAAGCTTCAATTCCCACCGATTGTTCATCTCTGCTGCATTATGCTAGTGTTCCGGCCGGTCGCCGGCACCTGTAACTTGTTCTTGATATCACTTTTCCATCCGTTGTCTCATGCCACAAGAACTCCCATAATTTTAGAGTTGATTTGGGGGTTTTCTATTCTCCAGTATATTTTTAAATTACTAAAATGATGTATATAATTTTTTTAAAAAAAATCGCTTATATTTTTTTTGGGGCAAAATTCCGCTTATAACAAGTATAAGCAATACCATGAGGCTCAAAAGTTATTTGACCGTAAGATCTTCTTCACTTTGGTGGATAGCAAAGTGTGCTCATTCAGGCTAGTGCCTAGTGTAGTGCTCCAGCAATATTCCTTCATGTTCCAATGTGGATTATATTTGATTATATCAGAACATTTAAGATTAAGAATTCAGTGATCAATCAACGGTACTAGCCAATCTGCTCATGAGTCGCCATGTCTAGAGAAACCAATAACCATACTCCGCAAGAAAAAGTTCCAGGTGTAAAATAAAAAGGAAGAAAGTTCCTTTTTTTAAAAAAGAAAAATGTTAAGCTCGTGTGCTTTAGAGCAAGTATTAAGTAAAGCCAACTATGCGCTTATAGCTCATATTAGAGTTAACATGCATGATAGATAAGCTCTAAGCTTATTTTTATTTTTCTTCTCCTCTCTCTATCTCTCATCTATGCATTTAATGTATTTATCTTGAAGTATGTGAATAGTTAGCTCTTGCATGAGAGCTAGCTCTCTTTATTTTTTAAACTATTATACTTTCTCTTAGTTTCTTATTTTTCTTCTGTTATTATCTGCATTATTGATGACCATATATGACATGCTGCAGATGAAAAGTGCACACTAAGCCAAGGAGATGATAATTTTCAGGTTGATAAAACATTAAGATATTCAGGGCCAGACCTCCCAGAGGTATGTGGCTTTATATATTTCTTATGGAAGACTTATATAACAAGTAAATTATCACTATCCCTACTCTAACTGGGCATGTGAAGTTGTGAACTATGCTTGCTAAATATAAATTGCGTGAACAGATAGTCAAGTACTTTATTGCTTTTTTTTTTTTACTGACATTCATAGTATGCTCTAGTTTCCTCATAACTAATACACGATCACTTATGTGGCAACCATAAACAGAACCTCTTTTGTTTTTATGGGGATTAAAATGTAAAGTTTCCAAAAAAAAAAGGAAAGAAAAATAACATGGACCAACCACTTCCTAGGAAGAGTTAACAAATCATTGTCTATCAGTTTGGTGCAGCTTATTTATCCAAGCAATGTTACTCAGAGCACCTAGGGTAGAATGTTATTATACTCCATATGTTCATATTGTTACTTAGTTGGTGTAATGGTTTGTCTTTAGAGTCCCTAACATTCAACAATTATTTCCATGCTTGTGCAGGACATTTGGCACCATATCCATTCCCTAATGCCATTGCGAGATGCTGCCCGTGCTGCTTGTGTATCTCGTGCATTTTTATGTAACTGGAGATGCCATCCCAACCTCATCTTCACTGAGGAAACACTGAGCTTGGAACAAGATGCACGTCGAAAGGGTGGTAAAGCACGCGCTTTCGCTAGCAAAGTTGACCACATTCTGAAAAACCACTCAGGCATTGGTGTGAAGAGACTCAAGCTTGTAATATGTTATTCTAGCAAGATCAATATAAGTTCTCTCAACAGTTGGCTTCAGATAGCTATTACACCGGGGATTGAAGAAATCACCCTTCTTCTGCCTACAAAATATGAGGGAAGGTACAGTTTTCCACTCTCACTTCTATGTAATAGGAGTGGAAACTCAATTCAGTATATTCACCTCATGTATTGTACCTTACGTCCTACGGTTGGCCTTGGTTGCTTCACAAGTCTGACAAAGCTGTTTTTATGGTTTGTGTGTATTACGGATGACGAGTTAGTATCTCTTCTTTCCAAGTCTTTTGCTTTGGAGGAGTTGGATCTCAGATATTGCAGTGAGATAATTTGCCTGACAATACCATGCCTACTAGAGAGACTCGGTTGCCTCACTGTATTTGAGTGCAGCAATCTGCAAATGATAAACAGTAATGCTCCGAAAGTTACCACTTTTACCTTTAGTGGTGACCCAGTAGAACTCTCACTTGGAGAATCATCGCAAGTGAAGAAGCTAGATATGAGCTGTTCAGATGTGCCCAACTTCATATATTATTCTATTACCAAGCTTCCCTATATTGTGCCAAATCTTACAAGTCTCGCCTTATCTTCAGTTAATGAGGTATACATATTAGATGTCTTTGTGATGGCATAATCAGTAATCATGCACTCATCTCCTGGGATATGATTAATTTTTACAGGGTATTAATACACCAACAGTAGCTGCCAAATTCCTTCATCTCAAGCACCTGGGTATTTGTCTTGATGCAGATAAGGCCTTGCCCCCAGAATATGACTATTTGTCTTTGGTTTCTTTTCTTGATGCCTCTCCTGTTTTAGAGACCTTCATCTTGTGGGTAAGTTATCATTCTTTCTGCTGACATCTATGGTAAACCAATTATTCAAGTGCCATTATTTTTTTTATTTTATGCAGGTACAACAACATGACATGAAGCATGAGTGTGTTTCTGAAGATGCCTCATATATGAGGCAAATGCCTGAACACAAGCATTCCAACCTTAAGAATGTGATGATCCTTGGCTTCTGCACTGCAAAGAGCATGGTTGAACTAACATGCCATGTCCTGGAGAATGCAACATCACTGAAAAGCATTACATTGGATACTGTTTGTGATCCCTTTGATGAAGATAATATTGGAAGGTGTTATACAACTTCTACCCGCAAAACTGGTGAATGTGCACCACTAACTAGGGAAATGATCTTGGAAGCAAAAAGAGGATCCATGGCCATTAAAAGATAAATCTCGGGGAAAGTTCCATCTACTGTTGAGTTAACTGTTCGTGGGCCTTGTACCCATTGCCATGATATTAAACGTGCCAGAAGATCAATGTTGAACATGTAGTGTCTACAGTTACCTGTGTAATACTCCTACATGACCACTCTAACATCAGCAATACAATGCATATTCTTATTTTTACCAGAAAATTTGGTTCTCAAGAATACATGGGTTCCTGTTCTTGATTGTAAATTTGGGATGATGATCTAAGTACACTCGTCTCATGAACATATTCATCTTGTTGTCTAATTGTTTTTAGATCCGATGTCCTCTTGTAACTCTGAAGATCACCAACAGCGACACCGTGCATGCATTTCTCTGAGTATTCAATATTAGATATATTTCCAATATTAATATTAGCCATCGACATCAACGAATAAGTAGAGGAAACTAATACTCCCTCCGTTTCAAAATATTTAACACCGTTGACTTTTTAGTACGTGTTTGACCATTCGTCTTATTCAAAAAATTTAAGTAATTATTTATTCTTTTCATATCATTTGATTCATTGTTAAATATACTTTCATGTACACATATAGTTTTACATATTTCACAAATTATTTTTAATAAGACGAACGGTCAAACATGTGCTAAAAAGTCAACGGTGTCAAACATTTTAAAACGGATGGAGTATTATTTTAGTACAGCTAGATTGCGGTGTGGTTGGTCTCTCCCTCTGATAATCTGACGTATAAATATGAATGCATATAAATTGCGTGTCAAAATGAGCATATTAGAACACTGTCTAAGGGAATGTCTTGTCAAATCTTTATGTTGAAACAATATAATTCCTTATATGCAAGTTTTATGCCAAGCTAGATTGCTTGCTGTGTATATATATCTGAGCTGGTTAACTTGATCTGCAGTATCTGTGACCCAACTTATTTGTCAAAGAAACCGGTGGTCAGACAAAATTAAGCTTACAACTTACAAGGCTGGGCATTCATCATTATCTAAAAAAAAAGGCTGGGCATTCATGGCATGGGGTGCAACGTGTTTAGCTAGCTTTGATTGGATATTCGGATCACCACGAGCTTGTGGTTATCTTATTATTGGGACCTCATAGCCTGAGAAATATTTCACTGAACTTGCCTTAATTCCACTGAATAGGAGCACATGGCTGAGCATGCATATAACAGACACACAGTGGTAATTAAGCCTCTATGGAATATGGCAATAATATTCCCCCATGATATGCTATGCCATGTTGATCATCAACTCAATAGCCTAATTGATTGATTGCCGGCTTACCTTTTTTTTTAGGACAATAGCCGGCTTACCTGGGCACCATGAACCGCTGAAGGTCGGGGCGGAACACGCCGTGCGACGGAGGGAACGAGTTGGTGATCACGTCCATCTTCACCGCCGTCGACACCTTGATGCTGTTCGAGAGGCCGGCGGACACGAGCGCGTTGTACACGTTCTGCATGGCCGGGAGGATGGTCCCCATGTCGCCGGGGCCGAGCTCGTTGCCGACGGCGATGTACCGGATGAAGACGTTCGGCCAGTAGGCCTGGACGTTGTTCCGGACCCAGTCGGCGGCGGCGGAGGGGTTGTTGGCGAGGTTGGCCACCGCGCCCTTGTCGCCGACGTCGACGATGACGGCGATGCCGCTGCCGCGGAGCGCGGCGAGGGCTTCCTGGTCCGGGTAGTAGATGCGCATCGCGCTGATGCCTTTCGACTTGTACAGCTGCACGACCTCGCTCCGCGACGGGTGGTTGTTGCCGACAACGCCATAGCAGACACCGTGGGCACCTGCATGATTAAAAATCTAAAATTAATCGATGAAGAAAAAATACAGAGAGATTGAATTGCTTGAGAGGAATTAATTGCTTGTTGATTAGCGAACACAATTACTAGTTGATTAGCAATAGATTAACGCAGCATGCAAGAGAAGAGGATCAAAAGAAAAATGAAAACTGAATTAATGTACCTCCCATTTGCTCAAATTACTCAGTTGTCGGAGATGCTCAAATCTGAATATGTATGCTTCAATGCTCGCTTGTGATCGTCGCTAGGGAAAGAATGGGCCTCCTTATATACTGTGAGATGGTGCGGCTTTTCGTAGCAGATGATCTATAAACAACCAGGTGGCACTTCGAACGGTTAGTACTTAGTGGTTAGATAGGTTTAATTATATTTATCTCTCGAAAAGTTGTAATTGTATTTGCCGAGGATTTGCGCGCAAACCTCACAGTACTATTCAGATTAAGCTTGCTCATTACTATTTCTTGCACATTTGTTTGGATAATAACTAAACTATTTCTTACACATGTGGCTTGCAGTATTAGGTTAATTAATCTAACGGTTGGTTCTCCGTTCATCATTAAGCTTGACGAATGATAGTGTTGTGGCCTCATCGTGGCCACGTAAGTTCAAACACAATGTCAAGCCGCCTCGTTTTGTTTTAAGATAAGATGAGCTGGCCGTCATGACTCGTACCTATACTGATGATCAGGTCAAATATACATGCATGTGCGTTCTTTGCTACTGACGACTGACGAGTAGTGACGAGAGGCATGCTCGGTTTTGCTTGCCCGCGACAAGTTCTTCGCGTGGCTATCTCGGTGTTCTGGGACGGCAACTTCAGCGCGAAGCCTCAGGTGGTGAACGGCGACGGCGATGGGCAGATCAACTTGGACACCGTGTTGGCATTAGAAAGGTTGATCGGTGATGACCCGGATCAGGGTTACTTCAAGTCAATTTTGATCCCCAACACGACGCACAAGGGTGTCATCTCCGATGAATTAGCGCTCAAGCGTGTGGTCAGCGAAATTCTTGGAGCAAATTCAATTAACTAAGGGGAAACTGTTTTAATCCCTCGAGGATTGCATGTCACTTAAATGGTTATAAAAAAATTTAAAAAAAATTGGGAAGGTGTATTAACATGTGATATAACACTCCACAAACATGCAAGTTCAAATTCAACTTCTACATCTCGTAACGAAAAAAACAAATTGAACCGCAGCTAGTTAACGTATATTCAGAGTCAAATTTGTTTTTTTCGTTGCGAGACGTAGAAGTTGAATTTTTACTTGCATGTTTGTAGAGTAATATATCACATATTAATACATCTTCTTAAATTTTTTCAATTTTTTTCATAACCATTTGAGTGACATGCAAACAACGAGGGGATATCCCCTCGAGGGATCAAAATTCTCTTCCTTAACTAAGCCACTTCTTGAATCTTTGATAGCAGAGATGTATTATCCAAATCCAAAACTGAGTGTTCCTTTTGCTTCTAGTTACAGCTTTCATTTTATTCTGAAATTAATAAATAATCATGCATGTCATGATGTCAATGAACTTCATCTTGAATTAATTTCTAGTCAAAACTCGAAACGAAATCTACATGATCTGAAACTCTCTGTTAGGAATTTTGCGTGTCTATCAGCCGTGTTTATCATCAATAAGAACAAAGTATAATAGCATGCTACAAGTCAGCTATCACCTGAACTCATAACTGCACTTAAAACAGGACGGATGGAGTATAAGCGATATTGACTTTTTTGCTGCACATGATTGGCATATTACCGAATATATGCATATGGTACTATTGGCTGGTTTGGTGGAATTCCAATTCTGAGCCTTTTTTATCCACAGCTCATGTTCTCTGTTTTTATTAAGACGGTTGTTCTCTGTGATTAGAATATTTGGAGAATTATGATCAAACATGGACTATACTATATCCTGACTAGATGTGAATTATATTTGTATAAATCAGGATTTGTTGTGTGAACTAGCACATTGCCAATGCCAGGTCAAACAGTAAGTTTTTTTTTCTTCACTAAATATGAGCGCATGGATCTGAAATATATTAATTCATCGGTCAACATGGAGCAAAAAAAACAAGCATAGCACAACTGATCTAAAAACAATGTCTGACGAATTCCAGTCCATTAATTGCAGAAACAAATGTGCAAATTCTTTAGTTGCTATAACAAAGGGAATTCCAGTCCATTAGTGCCGCAAGCCAGAGCAGCTTGAGTGGCCAAAATCGAGCTGGTGAAGCAGTCTTCTCCGTTCATGATCTGTGTCCTCTGTTCTGGAACTGATAAGCCGAAAATGTTTGCGTCCATCAGTACGTTTATGTGCCATTTGTTTGGCACAAGATGGTACCAATATATAGTCACAGCAGGCTGCTGTCATTAACAGATAAAGAGATCCTGAATATTTTTATTTTACAAACACGCAAAATGATTGCACGTCGGTATATTAGAAAAAAAAGAGTATTTGTTTACCCAACGCAATCAGCCCAGTCCAACTTATACCAAGTGAAGGGAGAAAAGACAAAACAAGAAAAAAAACCAAGGAAAAAAGGGAAGAGGCCTGAAATTTTCTTTTTAAGAAAACAATTTGGAACTTTTATTCATGTAGCATTTTCAAAGCACAATGTGCCATATAGAGTACATTAACATTCAACCAACATTAATTATTTAAGCATGGATTATTCGTCTCTGGAAATCCTTATTCGCATTGACATGGTCAGCCGCTAGTTCGGAGGAAACGTAATCGGGTAGACCGGCGTCTTGTCAGGATTGAAGAGCCCAAAATGCCTCTCGGTCTCATCCCCGGGCTTCTGGTTCTCGTTGAACATGGCGAACACGTACGTCTCCAGCTGCCCGGGCCGCTTCGGCGTCCCGTTCTTGACGTTGTCGATCACGCCCTGGTTGTGATTCCTCGCGTTCTCCACGTTCGCCGCGAACCCTCCCGCCGACGGCCACCCGCTCTCCGACACGACGACGCGGACGCCGGGCGCGCCGGCCTTCTCCAGCGCCGCGTACACGGCGTCCACCATGGCGCTGAAGAGGTTGGTGTAGGTGAGGCCGCTGTCGTTGTCCCTCACCGTGGTGCCCGGCTGGAACGTGGCGTAGTTGAGCGGGATGTCGCGCGGGTTGTCCCTGTAGGCGAAGTATGGGTACACGTTGGCGAGCAGCGGCGACATGGTGTTGGCGAGGAACTGCGCGATGGGCACCATGAACCGCTGCAGGTCCGGGCGGAACACGCCGTGCGACGGAGGGAACGAGTTGGTGATCACGTCCATCTTCACCGCCGTCGACACCTTGATGCTGTTCGAGAGGCCGGCGGACACGAGCGCGTTGTACACGTTCTGCATGGCCGGGAGGATGGTCCCCATGTCGTCGGGGCCGAGCTCGTTGCCGACGGCGATGTACCGGATGAAGACGTTCGGCCAGTAGGCCTGGACGTTGTCACGCACCCAGTCGGCGGCGGCGGAGGGGTTGTTGGCGAGGTTGGCCACCGCGCCCTTGTCGCCGACGTCGACGATGACGGCGATGCCGCTGCCGCGGAGCGCGGCGAGGGCTTCCTGGTCCGGGTAGTAGATGCGCATCGCGCTGATGCCTTTGGACTTGTACAGCTGCACGACCTCGCTCCGCGGCGGGAGGTTGTTGCCGACAACGCCATAGCAGACACCGTGGGCACCTGCATGATTAAAAATCTAAAATTAATCGATGAAGAAAAAATACAGAGAGATTGAATTGCTTGAGAGGAATTAATTGCTTGTTGATTAGCGAACACAATTACTAGTTGATTAGCAATAGATTAACGCAGCATGCAAGAGAAGAGGATCAAAAGAAAAATGAAAACTGAATTAATGTACCTCCCATTTGCTCAAATTACTCAGTTGTCGGAGATGCTCAAATCTGAATATGTATGCTTCAATGCTCGCTTGTGATCGTCGCTAGGGAAAGAATGGGCCTCCTTATATACTGTGAGATGGTGCGGCTTTTCGTAGCAGATGATCTATAAACAACCAGGTGGCACTTCGAACGGTTAGTACTTAGTGGTTAGATAGGTTTAATTATATTTATCTCTCGAAAAGTTGTAATTGTATTTGCCGAGGATTTGCGCGCAAACCTCACAGTACTATTCAGATTAAGCTTGCTCATTACTATTTCTTGCACATTTGTTTGGATAATAACTAAACTATTTCTTACACATGTGGCTTGCAGTATTAGGTTAATTAATCTAACGGTTGGTTCTCCGTTCATCATTAAGCTTGACGAATGATAGTGTTGTGGCCTCATCGTGGCCACGTAAGTTCAAACACAATGTCAAGCCGCCTCGTTTTGTTTTAAGATAAGATGAGCTGGCCGTCATGACTCGTACCTATACTGATGATCAGGTCAAATATACATGCATGTGCGTTCTTTGCTACTGACGACTGACGAGTAGTGACGAGAGGCATGCTCGGTTTTGCTTGCCCGCGACAAGTTCTTCGCGTGGCTATCTCTGAAGATCACCAACAGCGACACCGTGCATGCATTTCTCTGAGTATTCAATATTAGATATATTTCCAATATTAATATTAGCCATCGACATCAACGAATAAGTAGAGGAAACTAATACTCCCTCCGTTTCAAAATATTTAACACCGTTGACTTTTTAGTACGTGTTTGACCATTCGTCTTATTCAAAAAATTTAAGTAATTATTTATTCTTTTCATATCATTTGATTCATTGTTAAATATACTTTCATGTACACATATAGTTTTACATATTTCACAAATTATTTTTAATAAGACGAACGGTCAAACATGTGCTAAAAAGTCAACGGTGTCAAACATTTTAAAACGGATGGAGTATTATTTTAGTACAGCTAGATTGCGGTGTGGTTGGTCTCTCCCTCTGATAATCTGACGTATAAATATGAATGCATATAAATTGCGTGTCAAAATGAGCATATTAGAACACTGTCTAAGGGAATGTCTTGTCAAATCTTTATGTTGAAACAATATAATTCCTTATATGCAAGTTTTATGCCAAGCTAGATTGCTTGCTGTGTATATATATCTGAGCTGGTTAACTTGATCTGCAGTATCTGTGACCCAACTTATTTGTCAAAGAAACCGGTGGTCAGACAAAATTAAGCTTACAACTTACAAGGCTGGGCATTCATCATTATCTAAAAAAAAAGGCTGGGCATTCATGGCATGGGGTGCAACGTGTTTAGCTAGCTTTGATTGGATATTCGGATCACCACGAGCTTGTGGTTATCTTATTATTGGGACCTCATAGCCTGAGAAATATTTCACTGAACTTGCCTTAATTCCACTGAATAGGAGCACATGGCTGAGCATGCATATAACAGACACACAGTGGTAATTAAGCCTCTATGGAATATGGCAATAATATTCCCCCATGATATGCTATGCCATGTTGATCATCAACTCAATAGCCTAATTGATTGATTGCCGGCTTACCTTTTTTTTTAGGACAATAAATAAAATTAAAAATAAAAAAAATCCCATTTTACATGGGCAGCATAGTACTGATGGCCTTGTTTTGGGCTAATCCATTCGGCCCATGGATTTGTTATGAATGACTTTGTTCTGTTCCCATAAACAGGAAGAGTTCAAGACGGATTAGCCCAAAGCAAGGCCCTCAGTGCTGCTATGCCCAATGATACACTGATGAACAATGCCCGATATGGTGTAATTCGATCTCGATATACAGCTTCAGAATGCACAATAATCTCGTCATGATACAATCAAAGCTTAAACACCTTGTACCCATGAATGATGTGCCTTCTAGCTTCTGTCTGACCACCGGTACGGTCTCTTTGACGATTAAGCCATGGATTCTAGATCAAAGTTAACCAGCTACTTGGAGAAACATAGCAGGCAATCTTGGCATTAAACTTGCATACATGGAATTGTTCCAACATATAAAGATTTGACAAGGCATTCCCCTAGATACTTACACAGTGTTCTAGTGCTCATATTGACACGCAATATATTTTTTTGAAGCAAAATTGACACGCAATATGTAACATATAAATATGCATTTCCTTCTGAACATTAAGATTGTCATCGACGACTGCGGGAAAGCACGAGAGAGACCGGCCGGCCACCGCAAGCTAGCTACAGACTAAATCAATTAATTTCATCTACTCTTATTCGTTGATGTCGATGGCTAATATTAATTCGAAATATCTAATATATGAAGTACTCCACTTGACAAGATCAGAGAAATGCATGCACGATGTCGCTGTTCTTGTAACTGTCAGATAGCCACGAAGAACATGTCGCGGGCAAGCAAACAAGCATGGCTCTCGTCAGACGTCACTAACTCACTACTCCCTCTCTTTCATATTTTTCATATTATAAAGAGTCTGGCACCATAAATAAATTATAAAAAACTACATATTTAACATGATGTACGGTAAAACTACATATTAATTTAAAACATAATTTATCGCAGAACTATAGCTAGATTTAAAGTATAATAATATCGCAAAACTATGATTTAGTAACTCTAAACTACAGATTTAATATCAATTTAATCATAAAATTTAGATATTTATAATCAAACATAATATTAGTGTTAAAGATTTAAACCATAACATTAGTGTTAAGGATTTAAACCATAAATATGTAGTTTTGTGATAATTTTATTATTAAATCTGTAGTTTTACGATACTTAGCCTTAAACCTATAGTTTTGTGATAAATTTATTGTTAAATTTATAGTTCTATGATACATCATCTTAAATCTATAATTTTATGATTATTTAATAAAAGTATCTATAGTTTTATGAATTTTACTCTATTATAAATCGTTGATTTTTTTTCTTAATCAAAATTATTTAGTTTTGACCAGATTTATAGAAAAAATTAGCAATATTTATAACACCAAATTAGTTTCATTGAATTTATCATCGGATATGTTTTGATAATATGTTTGTTTTGCATTGGAAACGTTACTATATTTTTTTGCAAGCTTAGTTTGACTAAGAAAAAAAATCAAACGAGTTATAGTATAAAACGAAAAGAGTAGCAAGCACGGTATATACTTGATCTAGTACGAGTCACTATGGCCAGCTCATATTATCTTAAAACAAAACGAGGCGGCTTGACATTGTGCTTGAAGTTACGTGGTCAAGATGAGGCCACAGCACTATCTACTCCAAACACAAGAAGTTCCATGCATGTTAATCGATCAGTCGTCATTCGTCAAGCTTAATGATGACAGGAAAATCAACAATTGGGTTATCCAAACAAAATGTGCAAGAAACCTTACTGGTTAACCGATTGAAGTGTCTCATTGACAAGAGGAAGAAGTCACGCCATCTTGCAGTATATAAGGGGGGACATTCTTTCCTAGCTACGATCACGAGCTAGCGAGCGCGAGCATTGAGGCGCAATTCATAATTCCATCTCCAGATACTGATCAAGCAGATCAGAGCTCGAGTTATCATAGCTATTTGATCAAATGGGAGGTATATTCAGAGCTTATATTTCCGAGATCACGAGGTTTGCCTCGCTTTTGTATTCGACTCCGGTTATACTTTTGCTTTGGAATTGTGTTCCTTTGCTTTCTTCCTCCTCCAGCATCTGCTGATCATACGTTCCGTGTGATGAAACACTGCGAATCAAATGGGACATTTGAGATGTTGTTGTACTGGTAGCCTGATGAATTCATTGTCTCTTTCTGACAAGCCGCATATGGAGTCTGTTAGGTGTTTCATGTCGCGGTTTGGTTTCCTCTCACTTTCTCTGCTCCAATCTCCAGATTCCAGCGGCCTCGCAGAATCAGATATCAACTCGATTAATACAAAAATGATTCGGTAGCTATTTCTCACGCGGAAGGAATGGAGCCTTTTAGAAGAAAAATTGCAGAACGGAGTAATTTCACTCAGATCATCGTCGTTTTCCTAATCGGTGTCGGTGCTCAACTACTAGGATGAAAACGGGAATACGCTAATGGATATTTATCGAATACGAATAGCAGCGAATACGGTAAGGATAACTTCTCAAATCAACGAAGATATATTACTCAAATACTTTTTTTTCTAAAATAATAAATCGATATTTCTATTTTTTATCAATAATAATAATAAAACTATATTGTACACTTTACTTTATTCGAGAAAAAGAACCATATTTATCTATAGCTATAATTATAAGTAGAATGATATGGCCTAATAAAAATTTAAAAAAGTCATTAGACAAAAAAAAATCTAAATTACTTGACTATTTTTTTATTTAATTAAGCACCTCAATACATGGTATAAATCTAAACATTAAAGAGTAGAGAAGAATAAAACTAATCAGTTGTATATGAAAAATACTCATTTTTCGATTCCGAGAAAAAAAATCTGAATTCATTTCCGAAAAGTTTCAAAATTCGTTTCCGTCGAATTCCGGTTTCTGATGGATAACTGCTTGCTTTATTATATTCGTTTCCTTTTCCGAGAAAAGAAATTCTAAATTCATTTATGTTTCTAAAAGTCCTCGAAAAAAATTCCGACCAACATTTTCCGTTTCCAAAAACAAGTCTGGAATCTGGAAACTTTCCAAACCATTTTCATCCCTATCTACTACTGCTCGAGCTCAAACATCATTTCCAGCTTGTCCTAAACATAACACAGATAGATAATAATGGGCCTCTAAATAGCGTGATGAGAAGGGTATAACTTGCGGCCCGGCTAAAAGAGATGGGGATTAAACCAATTGGGCCGAAAGATATGTCCATCTGTGTTTCTGGGCTTAAACCAATTTGGCCGACAGGCTGGAATGCTGTTTGAGCTTGAGCTGGAGCAGTAATAGAGCACCGACGGCGATTAGTTATCGCATCAAGCAGAAACAGGATGATCTGTAAGAAATTACTCCGTTCTGCATTTTTTTGTTATAAAATTCCATTCCTTCCGTGCTCGATAATTACTGAATCTTTGTTTTAATCACGTGATTTCGGATTCACCAACCGCGACTTGAAACACCAAAAAAAACTCCATGTGCGGCTTGGCAGAAAGAGGCCATGAATTCAATCACGCTATCAGTACAACAACAACATCTTAAATGTCCCATTTGATTCGCGGTGTTCATCACACGGAATGAATGGGCAGATGCTGGAGGAGGAAGAAAGCAAAGGAACACAATTCCAAAGCAAAAGTATAACCGAAGTCGAATCCCAACGCGAGGCAAATCTCGTGATCTCCGCCGTCGGCCGGATCACGCAGCCCGGACATCTGCGGCGGCGGAGGGCTTGCGCCGCCGTGCTGGTTTGGCTGGAGAGATCTTGGCGGCCGAGGGCCTCGAGCTCTTCCTGACGTGGCAGAGCACCCAGAAGTCGTCCTCCTCGCCGTCGTCGGCGCGGCGGTAGCACCGCGGGTGGGCCTCTGCCCTCGGCCGCCAAGATCTTCCAGCCAAAGCAGCACGGCGGCGCAAGCCCGCCGCCGCGGATGGCCGGCCAGGCTGCGTGATCCGGACGACGGTGGAGGCGACCAGAGTTCGATTCCGACGCACGTGAGATCACGAGGTTTGCCTCGCTTTTGTATTCGACTCCGGTTATACTTTTGCTTTGGAATTGTGTTCCTTTGCTTTCTTCCTCCTCCATCATCTGCTGATCATACGTTCCGTGTGATGAAACACTGCGAATCAAATGGGACATTTGAGATGTTGTTGTACTGGTAGCCTGATGAATTCATTGTCTCTTTCTGACAAGCCGCATATGGAGTCTGTTAGGTGTTTCATGTCGCGGTTTGGTTTCCTCTCACTTTCTCTGCTCCAATCTCCAGATTCCAGCGGCCTCGCAGAATCAGATATCAACTCGATTAATACAAAAATGATTCGGTAGTTATTTCTCACGCGGAAGGAATGGAGTCTTTTAGAAGAAAAATTGCAGAACGGAGTAATTTCACTCAGATCATCGTCGTTTTCCTTATCGGTGTCGGTGCTCAACTACTAGGATGAAAACGGGAATACGCTAATGGATATTTATCGAATACGGTAATGGATAACTTCTCAAATCAACGAAGATATATATAGCTCAAATACTTTTTTTCTAAAATAATAAATCGATATTTCTATTTTTTTATCAATAATAATAATAAAACTATATTGTACACTTTACTTTATTCGAGAAAAAGAACCATATTTATCTATAACTATAATTATAAGTAGTATGATATGGCCTAATAAAAATTTAAAAAAGTCATTAGACAAAAAAAATCTAAATTACTTGACTAATTTTTTTTATTTAATTAAGCACCTCAATACATGGTATAAATCTAAACATTAAAGAGTAGAGAAGAATAAAACTAATCAGTTGTATATGAAAAATACTCATTTTTCGATTCCGAGAAAAAAAATCTGAATTCATTTTCAGAAAGTTTCAGAATTCGTTTCCGTCGAATTCCGGTTTCCGATGGATAGCTGCTTTATTATATTCGTTTCCTTTTCCGAGAAAAGAAATTCCAAATTCATTTATGTTTCTAAAAGTCTCTGAAAAAAATTCCGACCAACATTTTCCGTTTCCAAAAACAAGTCTAGAATCTGGAAAGTTTCCAAACCATTTTCCAGGGGCGAAGCTATGTTGTCCCGAGGGGGTTCCTAGGAACCCGGCTAGGAAAGTAAAATTAGTGATTAATACCCCCTAAGAGCAAGTTTAATAGTATAGCTAACTACTGGCTCCAAATCATTTGTAGACAATTCATACAATAGTAACATATAAACGTATACTATACTATTAGTACATGGTCCTACCTGTCATACATACATTTCGTCTTGGAGCCCATGCTGCAGCTGGCTACAAATCTGTAGCCCGCTGCTCATCTCTCTCTTCTTTCATCTTCTCGATATGTGTTTATAGCTGACATATAACCTGCTATTGTACCTGCTCTAATGACCATGTGGGCACCTCCCTTGCCTCACGTATGTGTACCCCCAGACTGAGAATTAAGCCACAGAGGTGTAAAGCCCAGCGCGTGCACTACAGATCACCAGGCCGAACAGGTGCTACTAGGAAGGTTTCAAATTTTCAATGCACTAATGTGTTCGTAGCAAGGCTTCTGATGGATTAGATCATACTACCTAAAATAGTAAAATTAAGGACTATTTATCAATGTTGTATAGGTGATTTTTTTGGGATTTTTTTTTATAAAAGAAGTGGACGATAGAACAAGCCAACAGTGAAGGAATATATATAATATATCTAGGCTTGCCTTACTGTTTAACAAACATTAAAAAAATTAAATATCGAGTCATAAATAGTAGAAGGTAATGTATGATGTATCTATTTGACATGATTAGTTCATAAGCTTTTTTAGTTGAGAGCTAACATGGAGGTTGGGGCAATGTATTTTAGTTTTGCTGGTATAATGCATTCACTCATATTGGTCAGTACAGTATTTTTATCATTGCACTCCTCTTTTGATACAATTGGCATCACATATTGATTTCATTTTTTAATATTTGATGGGAGGTGCAATTATTTAGTACAATATATCACTTGAAAATTCTATATGGTTCGATGGGTATGAACACATGATTGAGTGGTGCACCCCCCTTCAATTCTCTCTAGCTCTGCGCACTGGTTGTGGTGACCACCCTAACGGGAGTCCTCCTTTGCAAGGGGAGTGGCGACAACCACAAGTCCACAACCAATTCCTTCTCACCTCGACAATGAATCTACTTATCTTTTTCCCCTAAGCACATCACAGATCTCTGGACTCGCCCAATACAAGGGCCAGATCCGTGGCTTCGTGGCTCCCGAAGCAAAGGCATGTCGAGGCAACCGTCACCTCTGCATGTCGTGCGTGAAGTATGACTCGCAAGCCCACATGCATTTGTCTCTAACGTGGAGCCTTAAGATCATTAGACACATTGATGCATTGGACATGGCTTTGGTTGAAGTATGTTCTACTCGTCGTTTTATCAAAATTTAGTAATACAAAAAAACCAACATATATTATTAAAAAGACAAACTATACATATCCAAAATGCCAAACCAAGTAACTTATCTATAAGAGCGATTTTATGGTTTGTGATGGGTACCAAGAGATATCTACACCCAATTTACGCTAGAAAATATGATACATCTCTATACTATTTTAGAACATTAAAATTTTCATTTTTAAGGACAAATCAAGGAATTTAATGTTTTTTTATATAATCAGGGATACCGTTGAGGTACCTCGGAAAGAAAACAGTGAGCGATGTGCAGGATCAGTGTAAAGGACCTGCTATTCCGATTACAGATTCGCTCATTAGCCCATCCACGTTTGAATTTTGAGCTTTTACGTTTGGATAGATGCGTATTGACACGAATCAGAGACACATCGTGACACTGAGAATCAAACACATTTCTAACAATATGAGATTATGATAACCATTATTACTAATATTTCCATTTAATCAAAATGTGTATGAATCAGGTATAAAAGTATACAGCCATTTACACCCAAATCTAAAACTAATACCTTCATGACTCCTTAATTCATATCCTCCAATATATCCATCAGAGTAGATCATCAACCCAACCAAGGCAGTGTGCTACCAAACAATCCAAACTACGATCTACAAACACAACACAAATCAAGAACACATTTTGATCTGACCTGACACGATTCACCTCAAGAACACGCAGTTCTTGTGATCTTTCGTCTCATTTTCTTGCTGCTGCTGCTGCTGCTCGTTGGCCTTCCAGCCATTGGGCACCCACCAAACTCGGATGCTCTTGTCGAGCCCTCCACTGTACACCATGCAGCCATTGCTGACCCTGCACCAGCTCGCCTGGATGCATTTCACGGGGCCCTCATGGCCCCTGATCACGCCCACCCTGGCGAGGGCGGCGGCGGCGGCGCTGTCGCCGTCGCCGCTCGTCTGCCAGCGCCACAGCCCGATGGTCTTGTCGGCGGAGCCCGTGAAGACAAGGTCGCCGGCGACGCACAGGCAGAGCACGGCCATGTCGTGCGCCTTCACGTCGCAGGAGAGGCTCCAGCGGCTTCCCCTGCCGCCGACCCTGTCCCACCCGACGACGTGCCCGTCCGACCCGGCGGCGTACACGCGGCGAGCCCCGGCGTCGGCGCTCACCACGAGGGCGTTCCACGACACGCCGTCCCGGGAGATGAGGATGCCGTGGAGGAAGTGCGCCGCCTTGCCTTTCCCCCACGCCTTGACGTGGCCGTCGGCGGAGGCGGAGTAGATGGTGCCGCTGTCGGCGGCGACGGCATTGATGGCGTCGTCGTGGGCGTGGATCGACTCGAGGCACTTGAGGTCGGAGATGCGCCAGACCTTGAGCGTCTTGTCCCAGGAGCCCGAGTACACGACGCCGTCGTGCACGGAGAGGCAGGAGATGCTGTCGGCGTGCTCGATCCAGAGGCGGCGGTGGTTGCGGCGTGTCTGCACGTAGCTGGCGTGGCGGAAGATCTTGCCCAGGTAGTCCCTGGTGGTGGGCAGCGCGGCGACGAGCTTGAACGCGTTCTCCGAACGCCGCGACACCCGCCAGACGCGGACGCGGCCGTCCTGGTGCGCGGAGAACACCCTACCCCCCGCGGCGGCGAGCGCCTTGACGGACCCCTCCCCATGCCCGAACCTCGCGAAGCGGCGGAGATCCGGCTGCTGCCACGCGACGATGTCTGCGCCGGTGGACGCGCTGAGCAAGAACTCCCCGCAGAGCGAGAGGGACGACACCGAGCCCTGGTGGTCCCTCAGCACGGCGAGCGCCTTGAACGAGTCCCTCGACATCGGCAACGCCTCGACGACATCCGACGGGACGGCCGGGTCGGAGAACGACGACGAGGTGGAGGAGAACGAGGCGACGGACGAAAAGGAGGAGAACGATGCGGAGGAGACGAAGGCGGAACGCGGGAGCAACGGCGCGGACATAGCAGCGCGGTCTGTTGGATCCCGCAATGGCATTGCCATGGCCGCGTGCGGGGATGCTTTCTTGAGGCGAGCGGACGCGGAGGTGGTGGCGAGAATAGCAGAGGCTGCGAGGTGTTCGTCCGGGACAGAGAGGCCGAGGCGGGTGGTTTGAGACGACGACGACGACTCGACCGAGCCAGCGCGTGCTGTTTTTATCTTCTTTTTTTTCCTTTTCGAAAAAAACGAAAAGGTTAATGGCAGGTGGGGCCCATGAGGCAGGGGCGGACGGCGGTTCAACGGCTACTAGGCGCGGGCTGCTTTGTCACTACGGTTTTACGTTTTCTATTCGTCAAAACGGAAACAGATTTCGTTTGTTTATTACGGTTAGGTGAGTAGGTCTGATCGTTTCGATCGTTTGCCTTCATTTCGCAGAACTTTGCTGTAAATTACACGGTGATGATTTTGAATCAGCCATCTTTTCTCAAATTTAATACTAGAGATTAAGCGGTGAATCCATGGAAAAATTTGCGGGATTTTACATTATCAAGCAAGATTAACGCCGACCAACTGATTGCACATGCTACCATGATGGAAAATATGCATCGTATAATCAGAACCGTACAAGCACAATAGGCAGTAAAGCAAGAAATTAGAGGTCACATGAGCGCACTAAGCATAACACTTTCTGTTTCTTCTCCCCTTATTCGGACACTTGTCCATGTTTAAACATGCTTAATGATGTTGATGCAGTATCCAGCAATCCAGCATCATGAAGCACTCTGAACAGTAACAATCTGCTACAAACAATGGGATTAATGAATCAGATGCGCATTATAAAAACCAAAACAGAATCAGACACGCGAATTATCGGTGAGACGTTGACAGTGAAACTCTGAAAGAAAAAAGCTGGTGATTCGGATTGTTCTAGAAGCATTTGACAGGGAGCCCAAAATGTTTCAGAGCTCATTACTGACGAACATTTTCAACTCGTGTGTCTGCTCGCATTAGAGCTTGAGCCATTTTTCTCTCGTTTTTTCTTGCATATGATGCACTTGAAGCACAAGGCAAGTCCATGGTTTAGGTAGAGCAAGCTCTTGTGTACTGCCATCGTTCTAGTTCTCTATGGCTGGAGGTGCCTTCAAGGCTAGTTCTTGTGTACTGAACAACTACTGCTGAATATATATACAGTCTACTAATACTAACACTACTATTAATCCACCGACCAAAGTCAGCAGACAGCATTCCATAGTGCTATATTCATATACTACAGAGTACATGCTAAGCTTCTGAAGCTTCTGGCTTCTTCTAATACATGCAGTGGAATTAGTACTGGTTTATTCGTAGCTTGGCTTGAAGAGAAGATGCATCATGCATGTAATGTAAGATGTGTAAGCTGGCAAGTTTCTTGCAAATCTGTTCACGTCTTAGCTCAATAGTTCCTTTCGTTGGGACTTGCTCTTGAACCGAATGAACACTCATGCCATGGTGTAAAATAGCCAATGGTGTTTCATAAAAAAACATGTGCAATTACAGAAGTTTCATAGGCTGTGTTTAGATCCAAAATTTGGATCCAAACTTCAGTCCTTTTCCATCACATCAACCTGTCATACACACACAACTTTTCAGTCACATCATCTTCAATTTCAACCAAAATCCAAACTTCCCCCTCAACTAAACACAGCCATAGAAAAGTAGCCAATGCTTGCTTAGTGCGTTGACAGTACGGCCGGACAGTCAGAGAGCACCCAATGGGGGTCTGCTGCTATGAATTTCTGATACTCCGACGCACGCGATCAATGAAGAAAAGGAGAACGCACAACGCCGCTGCTATTGCGGTAGGTCTAATTCAAAAAGTTTTCAAACATTTTTATATGTTTCCAAGCAAAAGTCGCAGTACGGTAGTAGTATTTGTTCTTGAGGATATGTGGCTCACGCTCAAAGCAACTGCCGCCCTTTGGTCGGAGAGAGAGCATGCACCTTTTGATCAAAAAGGTTGGTCATATGTTCCATGACATGAGTATACACTAATCAATCTTCGTAGGAGTAATTTATTTTTGCTTCCAATGAGAGACTAGTTGATCTTCCAATGGAGTAGCTACAATTCTTCTTTTTTTATGTTCAGCTCGTGTAATTGAGGAAAATAATTCTTACAGGGGTTGTTCAGCCAAAATAAACCTTACCAAATTTTGGTCGGCAAGTTTACAATATTATAAAAATTTTGGCAGGATTTCTTATATACTTATCAAAGTTTGATAACAAACTAAATGTAGATATTTTTTAGTAACTTTATAAAAAAATAATATAGTTAAAAATGACATCAATCTGAACAGTCTCGTAATGCTCGCCTATGGAGCCTGTATCACAACGAGGTACAGAAAAGCTCTGAAAGTCTGAAATGCTCTGCTTTAAGCAGGCATTGCGGCCATAATTCTTCCAAATTTCAATGGGCCTAACCAACTATGTTCTCTCGTATAGTGTGTGATAATGCCTATGACTAGTGCTTGTTTATTTCTTTTTTCACACTACTGAAACTCTGAAACTAAACAGGCCAAGTCGCCAAGAGATGGGGTAGAACTGTAGGAGTACAGACACTACCATTAAAAAGTTAAAACGGGCCTTGGCAACGAGATAGATGGGCTCAAAGAAATTGGGCCCTATTCTCTAGCATAGGCCCACCAGAGAATTTTCAGCCGGGCCGGAAGCCTGGAATTCCCCTGAATTTGGGCTCAGAGTTGAAACAGACAATTCACAGGGGCCATACTGCAAATATGTTACTACTTCGTATCATATCATTTGCAAGAGAGAGGAAAAGAAAAAACTCTTGAAAACGAAGGGAAAGGAGAAATCCAAGCCAATTTGCGACGAACCCTAACCGCCCACCAAATCCTCTCCTCCTTCCCCAACGGCGAGCGTCCCCGGCGAATCCGCCTTGGCGGAGGCACCCCGGCGAGCTCACCTTCCCGGAGGAATCCCAGCTCCGCCTCATCGTCTTCGGTGAGGTACGCATCCCTTTGTCCCATCACTTTTCACCCGTCAATTGCAGTCCCCGACCTGGTAGAGGAGGGGAGCACACAGCCGACGCCATAGCAGCAGCAAATCTGACGTGCCGTCCGCCTCCGCTCTGCTGCGGGCGTCGATTCTGGTGACCGTGCCATGTCGCGCTCGATGTGCTGGCCTTCCGGACGGCCGGCGCCGCCATCTCTATCCGTAGATTCCGAATCAGCGAGAAACGTGTGTTACTCGTGTAGGGAGGGGAACGTGAGGAGGACGAACCCCTACACCTACACCTTAGGAGTTTTGTGCCTCCTCCCGATGTGAGGGGAATAGGGGATCGTGTTTCCTGGGCGGAGAAAGCTCTTATTGTTTTCTGATTATACACAATTCTGAGTAGTAACACGTGTCTACTGTGTCTGTGTCCCTTCCGCATTTTCCGCTTAGTGCTTACAGCCCAGTTGAACCCAAATCAGATTTTGTACTGAGCAAAATCCTTGAACCAAACATCCCCTGGAAAAACTTGCTCCTTATCTTAGTGAGAAATGAAACATTTATCATAATTACATTGGATTATTTTTTGCTTACATGTGCATTTTCTGTATGGCCACGTGCCATTGAACATGGGAAGTAGATCTATTTTTCTTTCACCATTTAGTTTACATTACATAGCAGGATTTTATTTATGCAGACATAGTATTTATGTTGCATCCTGGATAGTAAAGCAATACTAGTTCTACGAGTATGAATATGAATTTAATTTTCTTACCAAACCATATAAACCATCATACCCTAGCGTGCTTACTTGGCTTCATGTGCAAGAAACTTATAAGTGTGGATTCTCTTCATATATCTGTAGGGAAATATCTTGGTGATTCTTGGGAACCTTCAGAAAGACCACTTAATAGTTTTCCTTGGCCCAGAAAGGCTTGAGACTTGAGAGCTGAAAAGTTCTGCTGGAGCTAGTGCTATAATGGCCACAAAACTTGTGGTAAGTGGACAATCTTTCTCTTTTTAGGATTCTATAAACGAATGTGTCCTTTCATAGTTTAATCATTCATGAAGAATGATGACATGAGATTTATTTACTTAGGTTCTTGGAATCCCATGGGATGTGGACACTGAAGGATTAAGAGAGTACATGGGCAAGTTTGGACCCCTAGATGATTGTGTCGTCATGAAGGTTTGTAGCAATTTCATATTCAGAATAAGATATTAGATGCCATATTCTTTGTGTTTATTACATGCCATTAAGATTTGAGGAGAATATGTTTCTTGTCTTTTTAAAGTTATTTGGGAAACCATAGCCTCACATGTTGTACTGTTGATAATCTATTCCTTTCAATAATGAGTTTGCCTTGGAACAGATATGGCTATGTGCTTGTATTTCGCTCTCAGTATCTGATTTCTATTTAGTTTTCCTTTTTCTGGGGTTGTCCGCCAAAATTGAGTCCTGAATTTCTGGATGCACATCTTAAATAACTTCTTTAGTACTGTATTCATCAATTTATTAGCCTGATTTGGTCATTTGTGTACTGACTGACCACTATCTTTCTTGCACGTTAAAATTATAGGAGCGTTCGTCTGGTCGATCTCGTGGGTTTGGTTATGTAACGTTCTCATCAGCTGATGATGCCAAGGTAGTAATCCTGTTCTCCCAGATTTGCTGATTTGATATTACATTGCATGACTAGTGTTGTATTTTAAATCTTTTGTTAGAGTTTATATATCAACTGTGAAATATCAACCTTCGAATTTTTTAAGAGGTGCTTAGTAAAGTGGTTTACTAATTAATGTGGTATAATAAAGTGGTTTAGTAATATCTTGTTTACTAATTAATGTGGTATAATAACATGGTTTAGTAATACCCTATCTTCTAACATATTTGGTACTGCTGCAATTTGTTCGTTCTGAATCATTCTACAACATTTTTTTTCAGAATGTTCTTGAGTGTGAGCATGTTCTCGGAAACCGAACTCTAGAAGTGAAGATAGCCACTCCTAAGGTAAATAAAATACAAACATATATTATATATGCTAGCAGTATGTTGTACAGTTGATTCACATCAAGCTGTAGTTGACTATGGTGTATCTTGTCATTGAATAGGAAGAAATGAAATCACAGGGATCAAAAAAGGCTACTAGAATATTTGTTGCTCGAATTCCGCAGTCCGTGGATGAGTCCATGTTTCGTAGGTAAGCTATAGCTTCAGTCCTTTTGTTCAGCACTCAGTTCACTTATCAGTTGAATATCTGAGCTTGCATAAAGACTCTAATCAGAACATTTTATTGATAGGCATTTTGAAGCCTATGGAGAAATCACTGATCTTTACATGCCAAAGGTGAGCAAATTTGGAATTATTTTTAAATTGCTAAAAATATTTATGTATTCTCTGTGATATCACAATTAAGTACCAATACAAGTAGATACACTCTTTCTATATAGTTACCTAGATTTGCTTATCACTAGTTTAACTAGATTTCCTTCCGATAAGGACAAATATCTAAACTAATCCTAATGCTAGGATTGTCTGGACTCCTGTGGCCTTCGCTAATTAGGCATGCATCTTATAAGAGACTGGATATAGAAGGTGCAGATTGAATTTAAGTTAGCACAGGCGAAGCATTTAAAATAGCATTCTTCTTGTTTGTCACAATCAGCATTAAGCTCATAAGTGGATTTTTTTTTGGTACGAGTATTTGTTTTGGTGCTACAATTGATTATTGAAATTATATGGTAATGAATGGAACTACAATGCTAAATATGATAAGATTTTACTGAAATGAGTCTTCCACCCTCCTGTTTTGTGTGTAGGAACATGGTTCAAAGGGTCATCGTGGAATTGGGTTCATCACTTTTCAGAGTGCAGGTACGTTTGCAGAAATCCTCCATCATTTATTCAGGTGTTCATTTTAATTTGTTGTTGGGGAAGAATAATTTTAGCATAGATGAGTCTTCATTTATATAAAATGGCATCTTGACCTGAAACCTTTACTTCATGTCTGTGTTCTTTAGGGATGATTGCTTTTTTCCCCAGTTTGATCTTTAAGCTTGATATGCATTTTGTAATTACCTTATTCTAATGCAACTGTAATGTTACAGAATCTGTGGACAGTATCATGCAAGATTCACATGAACTGGATGGCACAACAGTAGTTGTTGACCGCGCCACTCCTAAGGTACCTTTGCTCCAAAGCACTTGCCATTGGTGGCTGCATCCAATAGTATCTTATCTTTGAGTAGGCTCTGTAGTAGGACATTCTATTTACTGAAGTAGTTATGTACTTGTTACCACCTGAAATCCATCTGAACCAGGATGAAGAAGTCAGATATCCTCCAAGCAGGGGGGCATCTCAGGGTGGCTATGGTGCATATAATGCATACATTTCAGCAGCTACCAGATATGCAGCTTTGGGTGCACCTACTCTGTATGACCATCCAGGGTCAGCTTATGGAAGTAAGTCTTCTGCTACGAAGATCACAGATTTGACACAAAGCAACTTTGTTAACTGGTTAAATGTTTTCTATTTGACTTACATTGACTAGGAGGAGGATACTATGGATCCTCCCAAGGAATGGGCAACAAAAAGATATTTGTTGGCAGGCTTCCACAAGAGGCAAACACGGAGGACCTAAGGCATTACTTTGGCAAATTTGGCCGAATCGTGGATGCATATATCCCAAAGGTAAGGTTAAGACTTTCTCATTGTTTGTAACTGTACTATGTTAATCTCAACCTTTTCTAATTGTATTGAAGGACCCTAAAAGAAGTGGACATCGAGGTTTTGGTTTTGTCACCTTTGCTGATGAGGGTGTGGCAGATCGGGTAGCTCGCAGAAGTCATGAAATTCTAGGACATGAGGTAAGGCTGTTGGTGTCTCCTTGTCTTTGCTTCCCATGCCTCCAAAGCCAAAGTGACAATGTTAACCTTAGCTTTTCTTTGGGGAAAAGAAAAACACTAATCATACCATTCCAATGTTTCAGGTTGCAATAGACACTGCTGCACCACTTGAGGGTGACTCTGGTGGTGGTTACATGGAACCCATGGATCTTTATGGGGCTTATGGTTCAATGCGAACTTATGGCAGGTTCTGCAGTGGTATCGACTATGATGTAAGTGCACAAATACAGTATTATGCTTATGATGCACAGTAGGCTTATATATAAATTAATTGGTCCGAGTACATTTGTGATAACGGAGCTGTAGGCTTAACGTCGGTTCGTTGTGATTGTCACCAATTATCTGTTGAATCTCATGCAAATCATCTAACAAAAACTTGTTGATGTCCCAGTACGGTTATGGTCACAGCGGAAGTAGCAGTAGCAGATCAAGGGCTGATTGGCGATACCGACCTTACTGAGCCTGCTGTCTTGTTACTGTTAATGATGTTTTAGTTTACCTCCAAGGGAACTGTGGAAACGGAGAAAAGAACAACTCCATACAGAATGCCAGGTTGTACTATGTTAATCTTAAGCGGGACTGGGACATACGTGGAATCTGTATTTCAGTTCATCCTGTAAATTTTTCTTTGCCATTAGAACGCATTCATGCGGTTTCTGTGCCAGGATGCCATGAGATCGAGGCAGCAGTGTAGTTATCATTATTGTGGAAGTACCATATGTAATAACAATCTTTCTTCTACACATGTAAACGGTGGTTCTGGTTTTTGAGCCTCTCGTGCCTGATCCTGCTTTTTTGTCTGAATCCATCTACTACTGTATTGGTTTACAATTGCTTTTGTGAGTACAGTTCTCTATCTTTGTGTTTCCCACTTCTACTTCCTCTGATGGCCACCGTCGCCGTGTTCTTCCCGATGCCGGTGGCGGAGGAAGCCTTCTACTACACGCCGGTGGCCGTCCGTCGGCATCTTGCGGTTGCTCAGCGTTGGCGCGTAAGGAATTGTCCATGAGCCACGGGCTATACTTTGTGTGTGTGTGTGTGTGTGTTTGCCTTCTTGGGCTGTATCGACTATCACTGTTAACATTTCTATCGCCCGGTCACTGTTCCATGCAGAAAAACTTACCAGCAGACGGCGGTGAATTGCAAGACCAATGGGATGGCTTCGATAAATGTCGATAGCAATATAAATCATACAAGTCAAAAATGGCGAAGCGTTTGTGCTGCAGCCGTGCATGATTTCCACTCCCTCCCTTGACTAGTTGTACGCCAAACAGAGACTTCGCTTCTTCTAGGAAGCTTATATTCTGTACTGAGCAACGCCAGTACGCCACCGATCATACAAGTAGTAAATCGCAGAGATACTATATAATCCGTACTACTGTAGCAACTAGCAAGTACTCCCTCCGTCCGTCCCACAATATAAGGGATTTTAAGTTTTTCTCCGTCCGTCCCACAATATAAGGGATTTTAAGTTTTTCTCCGTCCGTCCCACAATATAAGGGATTTTAAGTTTTTCTCCGTCCGTCCCACAATATAAGGGATTTTAAGTTTTTCTCCGTCCGTCCCACAATATAAGGGATTTTAAGTTTTTCTCCGTCCGTCCCACAATATAAGGGATTTTAAGTTTTTCTCCGTCCGTCCCACAATATAAGGGATTTTAAGTTTTTCTCCGTCCGTCCCACAATATAAGGGATTTTAAGTTTTTCTCCGTCCGTCCCACAATATAAGGGATTTTAAGTTTTTCTCCGTCCGTCCCACAATATAAGGGATTTTAAGTTTT
Organism: Oryza longistaminata; assembly: GCA_009805545.1. Lineage (NCBI taxonomy): Eukaryota > Viridiplantae > Streptophyta > Magnoliopsida > Poales > Poaceae > Oryza > Oryza longistaminata. The sequence continues at coordinate 40,665,673 of CM020179.1, forward strand.
TCTCCGTCCGTCCCACAATATAAGGGATTTTAAGTTTTTCTCCGTCCGTCCCACAATATAAGGGATTTTAAGTTTTTGCTTGCAACGTTTGACCACTCGTCTTATTCAAATTTTTTTTGCAAATATAAAAAACGAAAAGTTGTGCTTAAAGTACTATAGATAATAAAGTAAGTCACAAATAAAATAATTAATAATTTTAAATTTTTTTAAATAAGACGAGTGGTCAAACGTTTCAAGCAAAAACTTAAAATCCCTTATATTATGGGACGGAGGGAGTGGTAAACACTGACGACCAAACTGGGCTTGAATGGAAGGCAGTTTCACCTCTTTCCTACAAGGCGAGGCAACTTGATCTCTGCTTTGACTTATGCAACCATAATTTTGGTCGGCAGAGTTAGGTAGGACAAATATTATATAAATTTGTGGCAGGATTTCTTATTATACTTTACACAAAGTTTGATAAAAACTAAATGTAGATGATTTTTTAGTAACTTATAAAAAAATAATATAGTTAAAAATGACATCAATCTGACAGTCTCGTAATGCTCGCCTATGGAGCCTGTATCACAACGAGGTACAGAAAAGCTCTGAAAGTCTGAAATGCTCTGCTTTAAGCAGGCATTGCGGCCATAATTCTTCCATTTCAATGGCCTAACCAACTATGTTCTCTCGTATAGTGTGTGATAATGCCTATGACTAGTGCTGTGTTTATTTCTTTTTTCACACTACTGAAACTCTGAAACTAAACAGGCCAAGTCGCCAAGAGATGGGGTAGAACTGTAGGAGTACAGAACACTACCATTAAAAAAGTTAAAACGGGCCTTGGCAACGAGATAGATGGGCTCAAAGAATTGGGTCCTATTCTCTAGCATAGGCCCACCAGAGAATTTTTCAGCCGGCCGGAGCCTGGAATTCCCCTGAATTTGGGCTCAGAGTTGAAACAGACAATTCACAGGGGCCATACTGCAAATATGTTACTACTCGTATCATATCATTTGCAAGAGAGAGGAAAAGAAAAACTCTTGAAAACGAAGGAAAGGAGAAATCCAAGCCAATTTGCGACGAAACACCTAACGCCGCACCAAATCCTCTCCTCCTTCCCCAACGGCGAGCGTCCCGGCGAATCCGCCTTGGCGAGGCACCCCGGCGAGCTCACCTTCCTGAGGAATCCAGCCCCGCCCTCATCGTCTTCCGGTGAGGTACGCATCCTCTGTCCCATCACTTTTCAACCCGTCAATTGCAGTCCCGAGTCCCCGACCTGGTAGAGGAGGGGAGCACACCATCCGACGCCATAAGCAGCAGCCTCGTGCGCGTGCCCGCACAAATCTGACATGCCGTCCGCTCCGCTCTGCTGCGGGCGTCGCGATTCTGGTGACCGTGCCATGTCGCGCTTGATGTCGTGGCCTTCCGGACGGCCGGCGCCGCCATCTCTATCCGTAGATTCCGAATCAGCGAGAAACGTGTGTTACTCGTGTAGGGAGGGGAGCGTGAGGAGGACGACCCTACACCTACAACCTACACCTTAGGAGTTTTGTGCCTCCTCCCGATGTGAGGGGATAGGGGATCGTGGTGTTCCTGGGCGGAGAACAGCTCTTGCAGGATTTTATTTATGCAGATTATAGTATTTTATGTCTGCATCCTGGATAGTAAAGCAATACTAGTTTACCGAGTATGGAATTGAATTTAATTTTCTTACCAAACCATATAAACCATCATAACCTAAGCGGTGCTTACTTGGCTTCATGTGCAAGAAACTTATAAGTGTGGATTCTCCTTCATATATCTGGTAGGGAAATATCTTGGTGATTCTTCGGGAACCTTCAGAAGACACTTAATAGTTTTTTCCTTGGCCCAGAAGGCTTGAGACTTGAGAGCTGAAAAGTTCTGCTGGAGCTAGTGCCTATAATGGCCACAAACTTGTGGTAAGTGGACAATCTTTCCTCTTTTTAGGATTCTATAAACGAATGTGTCCTTTCATAGTTTAATCATTCATGAAGAATGATGACATGAGATTTATTTACTTAGGTTCTTGAATCCGCATGGGATGTGGACACTCTGAAGGATTAAAGAGAGTACATGTGGCAAGTTTTGGACCCCTAGATGATTGGCGTCGTCATGAAGGTTTGTAGCAATTTCATATTCAGAATAAGATATTAGATGCCATATTCTTTGTGTTTACTACATGCCGATTAAGATTTGAGGAGATATGTTTTCTTGTCTTTTTAAAGTATTTGGGAAACCATAGCCTCAACATGTTGTAGCTGTTTGATAATCTTATTCCTGTCAATAATGAGTTTGCCTTGGAACAGATATGGCTATGTGCTAGTATTCGCTCTCAGTATCTGATTTCTATTTAGTTTTCCTTTTCTGGGGTTTGTCCGCCAAAATTGAGTCCTGAATTTCTGGATGCACATCTTAAATAACTTCTTTAGTACTGTATTCATCAATTTTATTAGCCTGATTTGGTCATTTGTGTACTGACTGACCACTATCTTTCTTGCACGTTATTATAGGAGCGTTCGTCTGGTCGATCTCGTGGGTTTGGTTATGTAACGTTCTCATCAGCTGATGATGCCAAGGTAGTAATCCTGTTCTCGCCAGATTGCTGACTTGATATTACATTGCATGACTAGTGCTGTATTTTAAATCTTTTGTTAGAGTTTATATATCAACTGTGAAATGTCAACCTCGAATTTTTTTAAGAGGTGCTTAGTAAAGTGGTTTACTAATTATGTGGTATAATAACATGGTTTAGTATACCCTATCTTCTAACATATTTGGTACTGCTGCAATTTGTTCGTTCTGAATCATTTAACAACATTTTTTTTCAGAATGTTCTTGAGTGTGAGCATGTTCTCGGAACCGAACTCTAGAAGTGAAGAATAGCCACTCCTAAGGTAAATAAAATACAAACTATATTAATATATGCTAGCAGTATGTTGTACAGTTGATTCACATCAAGCTGTAGTTGACTATGGTGGTATCTGGTCATTGAATAGGAAGAATGAAATCACAGGGATCAAAAGGCTACTAAGAATATTTGTTGCTCGAATTCCGCAGTCCGTGGATGAGTCCATGTTTCCGTAGGTAAGCTATAGCTTCAGTCCTTTTGTTCAGCACTCAGTTCACTTATCAGTTGAATATCTGAGCTTGCATAAAGACTCTAATCAGAACATTTTATTGATAGGCATTTTGAAGGCCTATGGAGAAATCAACTGATCTTTAATGCCAAAGTGAGTCAAATTTGGAATTATTTTTTAATTGCTAAAAATATTTATGTATTCTCTGTGATATCACAATTAAGTACCAATACAAGTAGATACACTCTTTCTATATAGTTACCTAGATTTGCTTATCACTAGTTTAACTAGATTTCCTTCCGATAAGGACAATATCTAAACTAATCCTATGCTAGGATTGTCTGGACTCCTGTGGCCTTCGCTAATTAGGCATGCATCTTATAAGAGACTGGATATGGAAGGTGCAGATTGAATTTAAGTTAAGCACAGGCGAAGCTTTAAAATAGCATTGCTTCTTGTTTGTCACAATCAGCATTAAGCTCATAAGTGGATTTTTTTTTGGTACGAGTATTTGTTTTGGTGTACAATTGATTATTGAAATTATATGGTAATGATTGGAAACTACAATGCTAAATATGATAGATTTTAACTGAAATGAGTCTTCCACCCTCCTGTTTGTGGTGTGTAGGAACATGGTTCAAAGGGTGCATCGTGGAATGGGTTCATCACTTTTCAGAGTGCAGGTACGTTTGCAGAAATCTCCATCATTTATTCAGGTGTTCATTTTAATTTGTTGTTGGGGAAGACAATTTTTAGCATAGATGAGTCTTGCATTTTATATATGGCATCTTGCCTGAAACCTTTACTTCATGTCTGTGTTCTTTAAGGGATGATTGCTTTTTTCCCCAGTTTGATCTTTAAGCTTGATATGCATTTTTGTAATTACCTTATTCCTAATGCAACTGTAATGTTACAGAATCTGTGGACAGTAATCATCAAGGAATTCACATGAACTTGGATGGCACAACAGTAGTTGTTGACCGCGCCACTCCTAGGGTACCTTTGCTCCAAAGCACTTGCCATTGGTGGCTGCATCCATAGTTCTTATCTTTTGAGTAGGCTCTGTAGTAGGACATCTATTTACTGGGTAGTTATGTACTTGTTACCACTCTGAAATCCATCTGAACCAGGATGAAGAAGTCAGATATCTCCAAGCAGGGGGCATCTCAGGGTGGCTATGGTGCATATAATGCATACATTTCCAGCAGCTACCAGATATGTCAGCTTTGGGGTGCACCTACTCTGTAATGACCATCCAGGGTCAGCTTATGGAAGTAAGTCTTCTGCTACGAGATCACAGATTTGACACAAAGCAACTTTGTTAACTGGTTAATGTTTCTATTTGACTTACATTGACTAGGAGGAGGATACCATGGATCCTCGGAATGGGCAACAAAAAGATATTTGTTGGCAGGCTTCCACAGAGGCAAACACGGAGGACCTAAGGCATTACTTTGGCAATTTGGCCGAGATCGTGGATGCATATATCCAGAAGGTAAGGTTAAGACTTTCTCATTGTTTGTAACTGTACTATGCTAATCTCAACCTTTTCTAATTGTATTGAGGACCTAAAAGAAGTGGACATCGAGGTTTTGGTTTTGTCACCTTTGCTGATGAGGGTGTGGCAGATCGGGTAGCTCGCAGAAGTCATGAAATTCTAGGAAATGAGGTAAGGCTTGGTTGGGTCTCCTTGTCTTTGCTTCCCATGCTCCAAAGCCAAAGTGACAATGTTAACCTTAGCTTTTCTTTGGGGAAAAAGAAACACTAATCATACAATTCAATGTTTCAGGTTTGGCAATAGACACTGCTGCACCACTTGAGGGTGACTCTGGTGGTGGTTACATGGAACCATGGGATCTTTATGGGGCTTATGGTTCATGCGAAACTTATGGCAGGTTCTGCAGTGGTATCGACTATGAATGTAAGTGCACAAATACATTATTATGCTTATGATGCACGGTAGGCTTATATATAAATTAAATTGGTCCGAGTAATTTTGTGATAACGGAGCTGTAGGCTTAACGTCGTTCATTGTGATTGTCACCATTATCTGTTGAATCTCATGCAAATCATCTAACAAAACTTGTTGATGTCCCAGTACGGTTATGGTCACAGCGGAAGTAGCAGTAGCAGATCAAGGCTGATTGGCGATACCGACCTTACTGAGGCCTGCTGTCTTGTTACTGTTCAATGATGTTTTAGTTTACCTCCAAGGGAACTGTGGAAACGGAGAAAGAAACAACTCCAATACAGAATGCCAGGTTGTACTATGTTTAATCTTAAGCGGGACTGGGACATACGTGGAATCTGTATTTGCAGTTCATCCTGTAAATTTTTCTTTGCCATTAGAACGCATTCATGCGGTTTCTGTGCAGGATGCCATGAATCGGGAGGCAGCAGTGTAGTTATCATTTGTGGAAGTACTATATGTATAACAATCTTTCTTCTACACATGTAACGGTGGTTCTGGTTTTTTGAGCCTCTCGTGCTGATCCTGCTTTTTTGTCTGAATCCATCTACTACTGTATTGGTTTTACAATTGCTTTTGTGAGTACAGTTCTCTATCTTTGTGTTTTCCCACTTCTACTTCCTCTGATGGCCACCATCGCCGTGTTCTTCCGATGCCGGTGCGGAGAAGCCTTCTACTACACGCGGTGGCCGTCCGTCGGCATCTTGCGGTTGCTCAGCGTTGGCGCGTAAGGAATTGTCCATGAGAGCCACGGGCTATACTTTGTGTGTGTGTGTGGTGTGTGTTTGCCTTCTTGGGCTGTATCGACTATCACTGTTTAACATTTCTATCGCCCGGTCACTGTTCCATGCAGAAAAATTACCATCAGACGGCGGTGAATTGCAAGACCAATGGGATGGCTTCGATAAATGTCGATAGCATAATAAATCATACAAGTCAAAATGGCGAGCGTTTTGTGCTGCAGCCGTGCATGATTCGACTCCCTCCCTTGACTAGTTGTACGCCAAACAGAGACTTCGCTTCTTCTAGGAAGCTTATATTCTGTACTGAGGCAACGACCAGTACGCCACCGATCATACAAGTAGTAAAATCGCAGAGATACTATATAATCCGTACTACTGTAGCAACTAGCAGTAGTAAGGCAGTGATCGACAGCGATGTCCTCGCTCCGTCGGAGTGGCCATGGACGCCGCCGGCGCCGATGCAGACCAAGCCCGGCTGCACCAGCTGGGCTACCGGCAGGAGCCTCAAGCGTGCCTCATCGTATGTGATTATTCTTTCGTTTTTTTATGTTTCTTTTTCCTGCATTCATATTGGCGAAATTTTAAAATTTCACCGTAGCTTGTGATTGTAAACTAAAACATATTGCAATCCTCTTGTTAGCCTTGTTTCCAACTTCGCCTTCCTCCTCTCCATCATCTCCGTGCTGACGGGCGTCACACGACGACGTACGGCACGGGGCTGCGCTACGGCGGGCCGGTGTCCATGACGTTGGGATGGCTGGTGGTGGCGGCGTTCAACGCTGCGTCGCCCTGCCCATGGCCGAGATCTGCTCGCGTACCCGACCTCCGGTGGCCTCTACTATGGAGCGCCAAGCTTGCCGGAAAGGAATGGGCTCCCCTGGCTTCTGGGTCATGGCTGGTGTGTGCTCTTCGCTAACATGTTAATTTATCTCTCAGGGTTTAAATCATATCATGTTTTAAAAATTTAGAATTTAATACATATTTCCTATTATGTTTTTACAGGTTCACATATTGTGGGACAGGTACAATATGTTGCCTCACATGTCCACACTACACTAAGTTAAAATCATATATCTCTACTATTTTAAAAGCGAAATTGTTTCTAACTTTTATGCTCTCATCCGAATATGCATAACGCGTCTGTACACTAAAGTAACACCATCCCTCCTAATTATATGGGGCTGGCCATTAACGTATAGGCACTCAATATCCCTAATTATATTGGCCGGGTCTAATCCATTACAACATAACAGGCATATAACTAGTAAAAAAAAGTTAATTTTACACTCTCGACGTTTTCAGAAAGTGCAGAAATCTTTTGAGGGACAAAGTGCAAATCTGACACTCCAATTGCTCGTTACTGATCCTCCAGTGGGCTTGCACGACGAGCGTGGATTTCTCGCTGGCGCAGCTTCTCCAGGTGATCATCTTTGCTTGCCACGGGAGGCGCCAACGGCGGCGGCTACACTGCGTCCAAGTACGTCGTGTTGGCCATCTACTCTGCCATCCTCATCCTGCACGGCCTCATAACAGCCTTCCATACGATGGCTCTCCTGGTTTGGTTAGGAGCTTTCTGGAACGTTGCAGGTCGCAGTTCGTCCTCGGCCATTTTTCAGATATTCAGTGTTGAATATATACATCGATCTCATTCCTCTGTTTGTCTGTTTAAACAAACAAATTCCAGGTGCCTTTTCGCTGACGATCCTTGATTCCAGCGGTTTGCCAAGGAGAAGGGTGAGCCCTGAGTTCATCTTTACCCATTTCACACGCAGAAACGGCGCAGGCATCCACGACAAGGCCATACATTCTAGCAGCGGGGTTGCTGATGAGCCAGTACTCCTTATTCGGCTACGATACATCTGCACACATCGTAATTCTGAACTTTGTAATAGCTGAACAATCTAGTTTCCTCGTTGCATATCATACATTCATCAACTAATCTTCTCATTGCATATATTTCAGATAGAGAGACAAGAACGCGGATTGGAGTGGCCAATTGGGATCATCACGTCCGTTGCACTTCAACCATGTTCGGATGGATCTACCTGTTGCCCTGACATCGATCATGACCGACATACCTTACCTCCTGAACCCCGCAACGACGCCGGCGGGTACGCCATGCGCAGGCCCTGTACACCAGCTTCCACCGGAGTACGGCACCGGGCCGGAGCGCTCGCCTGCCTGGGTGTCATCGCCGTCGCCATCTTCCTCTGCGATCCGCGTGCATCACCAGCAACTCGAGGATGGGGTACGCGTTCTCGAGGGACGGCGCGATGCCGCTGTCGCGCGTGTGGCACCGCGTGGACAGCCGCGAGGTGCCCCTCAACGTCGTCTGGCTCTCCGTCGCCGTGGCCTTCGTCATGGCTCTCACGGTGATTGCACACGCGTTGCTGCAAATTTCTCATGGGCGCGTACGTACGTGCTCGGTCCTCATATGTATACG
>CM020179.1:40673932-40707333 GCA_009805545.1 Oryza longistaminata
TTTTTTGGCACAGTCGCTGGGGAGTCAGGTGGCGTTCCAGGCGATGGTGTCGATCGCGACGCTGGGTTTGTTGATCGCGTGCGCGCTGCCGGTGTTTTTCCGCGTGACGACGGCTCGGAGATCGTTCGTGCCGGGGCCGTTTCACCTCGGGCGATACGGGGTTTTCGTCGGCTGGGTGGGTGTGGTCTGGGTGGCCACCGTCACGGTGCTCTTCTCGCTGCCGGTGGCGTACCCGGTGGCCAAGGAGACGTTCAACTACACGCCGGTGGCCGTCGGTGGCGTGCTGCTGCTCAGCCTCGCCGCGTGGGTGTTCCATGCCCGCTTCTGGTTCCAAGGGCCTGTCACCAACGTTGACACGTACAACGTACCCTGAATTTGTATCCCTGGATTAGCTAGCGATCGAGCACAGGTGGATCAGTAAACTTAAATTTTGTGCAATTTTCTCTTGAGAGGGAAAAAAGATGTGCATCTTGTTGGTTGTAATGGGGACAAAGACCAAAATAAGCCCAACGAAGGGTGCTGCACATGTGGCTTCTCCATCGAACCCACCAAAAAGAGCAATTTTATATTATTTTAGGAGGTACATGAGGTACCACTTTTTTTATTGTAAATTTGGTACATCTTAATACTAGGTACTACGAGATACCAAATTTTACACTAAAATTTTAGTACATCATGGTACCTACTCAAGTACCGTAAAATTGCTCCACCAAAGAAAGTTGGCCGTTTATTTGGCCCATCACCAAATTGGGTCTCAGGCAGGATAGCAGATATGGTTTTTGAGAAGCTCACTGTGTCAGCGATTGTCATCTTTTATAGACGTGGTAATGATAGTTAGGAAAACTAGCGAGAACATCACGCATTGCAGCGAAACTTATCTATGATAAAACAGAAAACAATGGATAAAAATATATATTTGATCGGTTGTATATATATATGTACAAAACTTCAACTTTAGGTGTTTGCTCCATTAGAGCCAAGTCGTTAGAAAGAAAGGTAGTTGGCGCCATTCATAACACCCATCTTATATATATGGAATATATATATAAACTACAATATAGTCGTTAGAAAGTAAGATAGTTGACATTTATCACTCTTATGCTAATAAACTTATGCCCACTATGAAAAATATAAAAATTAAATTATAGTTAGTACTCAACAATTAACTGAAAAATCATAGATGAGTGAAGAATTATCATGATGAAAAAACTCGTTATGTGCACACTTCCCAAACTGCTAAACAGTGTATTTGTAAAAATATAGAAAAATTACTTTCAAAACCATATTAGTCAATTTTTTAAAATTTAAGTAGTTTATAATCAATTAATTATATGCTAATGGTTTATCTTGTTTTGTATATCATCTCAATCCTCTCTTTTTCTCTCCTAGTAGGCCTGTCCGGCAGCCCTATACAGCGGCGTGCAGCCGCAGCAGCTACCATTGATCTTCTATGTATTTCATTGTAGCAGCTGGCTGCCAATTAAGGGTGTGTTTAGTTCAGGCCAAAATTAAAAGTTTGGTTGAAATTGAAACGATATGGTGAAAAAGTTGAAAGTTTGTGTGTAGGAAAGTTTTGATATGATAGAAAAGTTGAAAGTTTGAAACTAAACTCGGTCTAGAACTACCGAACAGGCCCAGTATCAAACACACCCTAGATAACTTCTTATCCCATAACTACTATCTTCATACTAATTCAATCTAATGATAAAATATTATTGATGATGTGGCTTTGTGTATATGTTACTTTATAGGAATTAATATTTTTAATAGGTATAAACTATATAGGAAAAAAATAGATGCGTTGCTTGAAGAATGGAATAGACTTGTCGCCGACATGACTCGGTACTTATTGGAGAGATCAACGAACCAAGAGAACATGAGCATCACTTGGCAAAAGCCAGTGCTTAATCAGACAATCAGTGGCAATTACTAAGGCATCATGTTGTACAGTAGTAGTATAGAAATTAAGTTGGACTTTTCTCAATGATCAACAATTTGCGCGTGCTCTAAGGTATGTAGGAATATGCATATCCATGTATATATTATACTATATTCCAAATAGTATGGTAAACTTATTATTAAAGTATGCGTATCCACATGGATTATTCCTAACCGATCATATGGTCAACTGATCATTAATTATATAGTATATGCACGTCCACCTGGATTATTTCCAACGGATCATGTATTCATATCAACTGATCATTACGGCCGTATGCATATCCACATGGATTATTATTATTCCCAGTTGATCGACATATATATCGGCTTCCATAATCTATAAGGTAGTACTAGTGTTTAATAAGGTAGTGTGTGTTATGTATATTGTCTCTTAATTAATGAGTAGCTTAATCTATAAGGATGACTCCTATTCCTTGTGAGCGATATTCGTGCTATCAGCAACACCAAATAACCAGACCACACATCATCAAAACAAAATTCAATAGGCCAAGAACTTCATAGCATAAATTTCCACCACAATAAAAGTAATCTGGCAAGGAAACACAATAAAAGAAAAAGAGCAAAGGTCCATTCATCCAATATATCAAGTAACTTGGACAAACATAACACCACAAAACAAACATGTATGAATATACAGCTTGGAGATTAACTTTCTACCATCCAACAGGCAACTAATGACCATGGCTCAAAGTATAATTAATAGAGTTAACTGCATAGATCTAAGATAAAAAAACAAGGGTTACTGCTAAAAAAAAGTCAACACATAATCAAACAGAGTCATAACATACACAGATCATTGCTCCACCAGCCCAAAAAAGTGTAAAAAAATCATATCTACAGCTAAAACACACACCAAAAAAAAAAGAATCAAAATGACAGTACTAGAACGTGCACTAATACATCAAAAAACATACACTCCCTAGCAACACGAACAACTACATAGATGATTTAAAAACTTGGACAACTCAGTATCTAGAAACATAAAACCAAAAAAACCACACAGATGATTAAACAGCTTGGACTAAAGAAAAAAAAATCAAATCCTACATAAACATCAAGCAAAAAAGTAAATCGAAACCAAACGAAAAAATGAGGAAAAAACACAAACAACAACATATATAGAGAACAAACTAGATCTACATGCCACAAAACTAAATCGAACACGAACTACAAACTAAGGAAAAAAAACTAAACAAAAATAAAACAGAGTTTCATAAAGAGAATCCTTGACATCTACACAAACACGGATGAATCACAAACTAAGTAGGAGGCTAGCACGATTACACAGATCAAACCCGGAGCAAATCAAAACAGAGAAATCAGAAACTAATTAGGAGACTAGCACGATTAGACAGATCTACACCGGAGCAAATCAAAATAGAGAAACAAAATCGATTCAAACAGAGAGAACAAAACGATTTCACCGAAGCAAATCAAACAAAACCTCGCCGTCACCACGAAAAAATCGCCGCGCGAGCTCTCTCTCTCACTCTCTCTGCGAAGAAAACTGAGGAGAAAAAAACACTACCTCGCGCACGATTCAACAGAAAACAAATTCGCCGGAGCAAACCAACGAGATCTCGTCGGCACGACGAAATCGCCGGCGAGCTCTCGCTTTCTCTCTCTCTCGCTCACTCTATCGCCGGAGAAACCGAGGAAAAAGAGAAGCAAATGGGGAAAGAGAGCGAGAGAGAGACAACCAGACAGGCGCGGAATCCAAAATTTGAGAAAGCGAGAGAGAAAAAAGGACAAGAGGGGCCCACCATGGCGGGGTCCACCTTGACCAAACCCGAAAATCTATCCATCCATCTGCGCTAATCTTACAGAAAAATCAACGGTCCAAAAAACAACAAATCCACCCACCGAAAATCATTCGACAAATGTATAGCAATTTCGATTAAAATTAGGTTTAGGAGACCCCTCACCGGATTGATGGATTGATTGATCTCGCGTGATGTTAATTTCCGAGAGGGTGATGGAGATACAGTCATCTGGGAGGCCCATTGAAGTCCCCAAGTACTCCTGGAGAAGGTCCTGTCAGTGAACATCCTCTCCTCGGACTACTTCAAGGAGCTGTACAGGCTTAAGACGTACCACGAGGTCATCAACGTGATCTACAACCAGGTTGACCACGTCGAGCAATAGATGACCGGGCAACTGCTGTGGCCCCTCCAGCGACTTCTGCCTCCTCTACAAGTTCTTCACCATGAAGCTCACGGTTAAGCAGATGCACGGCTTGCTGAAGCTCCCCGACTCGCTTTACATCAGAGCTGGATGTCTGTTGTTTTAGCTGCGTCGCCCTGTCCATGGCCGAGATCTGCTCCGCCTACCCGACCTCCGGTGGCCTCTACTACTGGAGCGCCAAGCTTGCCGGAAAGGAATGGGCTCCCCTAGCTTCCTGGGTCACCGGCTGGTGTGTTCTTCGCGTCCTAGCTTAATTTATCTCTCATGCCTTAATTTAATCGTTAACATGTTTTAAATATGGAATCCGCTTAATCCTTTTGTCTTCTGTTTTACAGGTTCAATATTGTCGGACAGGTACGTACGTGCATTCCAACTCCATGAGTTATGTAGAAGTTTATAATCCATGAGTTATGTAGAAGCTTATTGAAAAATGTAGTAGTATTTTCACTACAAAACAAATCTATTATTAAAATATATTAAATGGTACATTTAGTGAGATTAATTTGATTTGTAGACGTTACTAAAATTCTTATAAATATAAAAGTTTGACTAGAAAATAGTCAAAGCGATTAATAATATGAAATGGAGGAAGTAATTAATAAGCCATGATTTTTGAAAGTGCTTTCAAATATGAATCTAATTTTATTCCTTTTTTTCTCAAAATACCTTTGGACTAATTGTTGTTCAAACTTCACGATTTCTTAAAAATAAATAAAACAAAAAAAAAAGTCTATTTTGCACTCTCGAATTGTTTCCAGAAAGCGCAGAAATCTCTGACGCTCCAATCGCTCGATAACTGCTCCTCCACTCCTCACAGTGGGCTTGCACGACGAGCGTGGATTTCTCGCTGGCGCAGCTTCTCCAGGTGATCATCTTGCTTGCCACAGGAGGCGCCAACGGCGGTGGCTACATGGCCTCCAAGTACGTCGTGTTGGCCATCTACTCTGCCATCCTCATCCTGCACGGCCTCATCAACAGCCTTCCCATACACTGGCTCTCCTGGTTTGGTCAACTTGGAGCTTTCTGGAATGTTGCAGGTACAGTCGACTCGACGTCCCGACAGTTTCTTCAGATATTCAGTGTTGAGAATGAGACACCAAGTCTGAACATTTTCATCATCCGATCGTGATTTGATCATTGCTCTGTTTCTCTGTATCAAAACACGATCCAGGTGTGTTTGCGCTGACGATCTTGATTCCAGCGGTTGCCAAGGAAAAGGCGAGCCCCGAGTTCATCTTTACCCATTTCAACACAGAAAACGGCATGGGCGTCCACCAGAAGGCCTACATTCTAGCTGTGGGGTTGCTGATGAGCCAGTACTCTGTAATCGGCTACGATACATCTGCACACATGGTAATAAATCTGATTGTTCAATGTCCTGAACAATCCTACTTTCTCTTCGTATGCATTCAACTGATCGACGAATCACTGAATCTTTTTATCTGCACATTCAGATAGAGGAGACGAAGAACGCGGATTGGAGTGGACCGATGGGGATCATCACGTCCGTAGGCCTATCAACCATGTTCGGGTGGATCTACCTGGTGGCCCTGACATCAATCGTGGTGGATATACCTTACCTCCTGAGCCCCGACAACGACGCCGGCGGGTACGCCATCGCGCAGGCCCTGTACACCAGCTTCCACCGGAGGTACGGCACCGGCGCCGGAGCGCTCGCCTGCCTGGGTGTCATCGCCGTCGCCGTCTTCCTGTGCGGCTCCGCGTGCATCACCAGCAACTCGAGGATGGGTTACGCCTTCTCGAGGGACGGCGCGATGCCGCTGTCGCGCGTGTGGCACCGCGTCGACAGCCGCGAGGTGCCCCTCAACGTCGTCTGGCTCTCCGTCGCCGTGGCCTTCGTCATGGCTCTCACGGTGAATTCTAAGTCCATTGCTGCTGCTGCTGCTGTAAATTTCTCGAGCTGCTCTGATTTGGTTGTTTTCTCATGGCAGTCGCTGGGGAGCCAGGTGGCGTTCCAGGCGATGGTGTCGGTCACCACGCTGGGGCTGTACATCGCGTACGCGCTGCCGGTGTTTTTCCGCGTGACGACGGCTCGGAGATCGTTCGTGCCGGGGCCGTTTCACCTCGGGCGGTACGGGCTCGTGGTCGGCTGGGTGGCCGTGCTCTGGGTGGCCACCGTCACGGTGCTCTTCTCGCTGCCGGTGGCGTACCCGGTGGCGAAGGAGACGTTCAACTACACGCCGGTGGCCGTCGGTGGCGTGCTGCTGCTCAGCCTCGTCGCGTGGGTGTTCCATGCCCGCTTCTGGTTCCAAGGGCCTGTCACCAACGTTGACGCGTAAAACGTACCCTGAATTTGTATTGATAAATTTCAATTTGAAGCGTATTTGGGTTTGACCACGAATTGGTCCGTACCGATCCGTTAAACGCGAAATTTGTGTTCCTTTTGGGCCGATATAAGCCCAACGAAAGGGGCTGTGTAGGTGGCTTTCCTACCAAGCCGAGGTAAAAAGTGGGCTTGCATTTGGCCCGTTACGGAATATGAGCGGTCAACATGGGCCGGATTGGTTTAACAGCTTGACTTTGGGCCACCGTGAAATGAGTCGCTAATCCTAGGATAAAGTACACTGAAGGTCTCTCAACTTGTCGTCGAGTTACAGAATCGTCCTCTAACCACAAAACCAGATATATCACATCTCTCAACTTAACAAAACCGTTCACGTTAGGTCCTTCCGTGGTTTTGACCTCGGTTTTATGCGACGTGGCGGTTGAGTCGGCATGAGACCCACGTGTCAGATGCCACCTCATCACTTCTCTCTTATTTCGCCTCTTCTTTCTCTCACTGTGCTCATCTGGCCAGGCGGCAGGGTGGCCAACGGGTGGGGACTGGGGAGGAGGCCCCCGCGGGGGCGGGGAGGCAGAGGTCCGGCGGCCGGCGTCCTTCTTCTTCGCTTCTTTGCTAGGTGTCTTTGTGCTGGTGGCCTTGATCCCGGCTGTCGCCACGGAAAGGGCGAGCGTTGAGTTCATTTTCACTCCAACACAGAAAACGGCATGGGGATACGCGACAAGGCTTACATTTTACTCATCGGGTTGTTGATGAGCCAGTACGCGATGGCCGGCTACGACACATCTGCTCATATGGTACGTTGCGATCTCGCCCCTAGACACACTAGTCCATATCTAAACTGCAAATACTACTGACAGTGTATTGATCATTCTATGCATCAGACAGAGGAAACGAAGAATGCAGATTGGAGTGGGCCGATCGGGATCGTAACCTCGGTTGCTCTCTCGACCGTGTTCGGGTGGATCTACATAGTGTCACTCACGTCGGCGGTGACGGACATTCCCTACCTGTTGAGCCCCGACAACGACGCCGGCGGCAACGCGGTTGCTCAAGCTTTCTACACCACTTTCCACCGGAGATACGGCAGCGGGCTGGGAGGGATCCTCTGCTTGGGAGTCGTCGCTGTCGCCGTCTTCCTCTGCGGCCTCGCCTGCATCACTAGCAACTCGAGGTCAGATCGACCGATCAGCTGACGTGTTCAGGAATTTAGCTTAGCTTAATTAGCTACGTACATGTTGATAATTTAGCCACTGCATGCAGGATGGCGTATGCGTTCTCCAGGGACGGAGCAATGCCGTTCTCGAAAGTCTGGCACCGAGTGAACAAGCAAGAGGTGCCTATAAACGCCGTGTGGCTCTCTGTGGTGGTGGCTTTCATCATGGCTCTGACAGTGAGTTAATTCGCACCACTGCTGATTAATTTTCATGCTTGATTCTCAGTTCAGATTAACCAGAATTATGCTTTGTTTTTATGACAGTCGCTGGGAAGCCAGGTGGCGTTCCAAGCAATGGTGTCCATCGCGACGATAGGGCTCTGCATCTCCTACGCGCTGCCGATCTTCTTCCGGGTGACGACGGCGAGGGGATCCTTCGTTCCGGGGCCGTTTCACCTTGGCAAGTACGGGATCGTCGTCGGCTGGGCCGCCGTGCTCTGGGTGGCCGCCGTCACGGTGCTCTTCTCGCTGCCGGTGGCGTACCCGGTGGCGGAGGAGACGTTCAACTACACGCCGGTGGCCGTCGGCGGCGTGCTGCTGCTCACCGTCGGCGCGTGGGCGCTCCGTGCCCGCTTCTGGTTCCAAGGGCCCATCACTAACACTAATGACGGCCCGCTGTGACGGCCCAGAACTGTATGGGCCGATGCACGTGTGCTACGGCCCAGGGAATTCTACGGTTGACAAGGAAGCCCACGTACATGTAGCCTTGTTGGGCGGCCCAGTAAGAGGCCGTTCTTTAATTTGATTCGTATTCCCATGTCCTTGGATGGAAATTCAACGGTCTACGATTCGGCTGATTATGTTATACTAAAAAAAGCTGCATATGCGTGCAATAATTCAAGCATAGTTTAAACATGAACCAAAAGTCGTAAGGTAAACAGTTTTTCTTTTTTCGCGAACACATAAGGTATACAGTGATATATTGCATCTTATCCTTCAGTTAGTCAACGGTAGTTGGCAATACTACAGGAAAATCGTGACATAAGCGTATCAATCAATCATCAATGGTATACAAAATTTCCAACCATTTCGTTGATTATGAATTATATAAGAGAGAGGTGCTTGGACATTTCTTTTTTGGGAAGCTGACTAGTACAGCGAGCATGTAAACTACTCCTGCATGATTAGGGAGCAATGGAGGTGATAGCGTCAAAAACAGCTAGCCTCCCAGGTTACAGCCTACAGGAGCTAGAGAACTGATCCATCATCCATGGCCATGTCTCGCTCCGTACAGTTAGCGATGGCCGCCGGCGATCAGGCCGCCGACGACCCGGACAGCCTCCGGCTTCTCCAGCTTGGCTACAAGCAGGAGCTCAAGCGTGGCCTCTCGTATGCACACAAACAAGTGTTCAGTTTATTCAGACTTAGCATGCATTCACCATGCTAATTAGTTGATTCAGACACATCTTGATCGATTCATCTGCATATACACACAGGACCCTGGCGAATTTCGCCTTCTCGTTCGCCAACATCTCGGTGCTGACGGGCGTCACGGCGACCTACAACACGGGGCTGCGCTACGGCGGGCCGGTGTCCATGACGCTGGGGTGGCTGGTGGTGGCGCTGTTCAACGGCTGCGTCGCCCTGTCCATGGCCGAGATTTGCTCGGGTTACCCGACCTCCGGTGGCCTCTACTACTGGAGCGCCAAGCTGGCCGGCAAGGAATGGGCGTCCCTGGCTTCTTGGGTCACTGGCTGGTACGTGAGACATGTATGAGTCTGCTTCAATTTCCCCTGTCTTTATGCACTGGAACAAATCCAAAATGGTTTTTTTTTTTTTTGAGAGTCGGCGGCGTGTTATTGCTCAGTGTTGGTGCGTGGGTGCTACGTGCCCGCTTCTGGTTCCAAGGGCCCATCACGAATGTTGACACGCATTGTTGACAAGCATGGTATCGTGTTGTTAGTCAGCGAGTCAGTGGAAATATGGAACCACACTTTTATATTGTGTAATCTATACGTGCAATTGTAGTCGTTCAGCAGTTATCCACCATTGCGGTTTTTTTTTCTTTTTATTTTGAAAAAAATGATTTTTTAAAAGAACTTTTTTGAACGGTTGAAGAGCGCAGCAATGTGCGATGCGAGGGGCCTGTCAAGGGAAACTTATAGTTGCTGCAACTTCTCCTAAAATCTTCAGCTGCTAGAAACTCCATCAAACATTGTTCTGAAAAGTTGTAGTTGTATAATCTAGAAAAAATAAACTCGAAATCAGAAGTTGGGTTTAACAGTTTCTCCAGATTCTCACCAGTTGCTTATCAGAATCTTAGGATTCCATCGTTTTGCTTATTGACGGAAGGCTGAAAAATAAACTATGATGAAAAAACTTCAAAATTAACTTTAAATTTAAGGTTGAAAATTTAATTTTCGACTTATAAGCATAAATATAAGCCAAAGATGAAGGCCCTTTGGCTTTTTCACTAATAAGCCGTAAATTTGTAGGTAAAACTTTTATATCTGTGTTCTTGGTGACTTAAAAGCCAATGCTGTAAAGAAACTACATTAAAAATATCTCAAAATTTATCTCAAAATTAAGTTTAAAAATTTAATATTTAGTTTTTTCCTTGGCTGATTAGATCATCTAATGGGAGCCTGAAACTGTTAAGCTCTGCAAAACAGGGCCGTGGACTGGGCGAGCACGGTGTTTTCCTGTTGGGCCGAGCCGTCATAGAGTAATGGGCCACGGTTGCGAGGCGACCCAATAGTGTAGCGCTGTTCGGCCCAGTTTTTATTGCCGCCCTCTTCTTTCCCCTCGTCCGGAGGGCGCGGCGGGCGGCGGCTATACGCGAGGACGCGACGGCGGGTTCTTCCCCTCCCGCTTGCAACGGCTTCGCGTGTGGCGGCGCGTTCGAATCCACCACCACCGGCGGCGCCTGCTCCCGGCGCGGCGGTCGCTTGCGACTGCTCCCCCGGCCGCCGACCCTACGCGCCCAGCCGTGTGCGATTCCCTGCCCAGCCTCCATGCAAGGTCTCGTAGCCTCGTCCGCTCTCCTCCGGAGATCTGCCGCCCGTGCCAACCTCTCCGGCGCGGGCTTCTGTAATGGCGCGCCTCCCGTGTCCTCTCCTCTCCGCCGCTTTCCCCTCCAGGTACGCCCTCAAATACTACCCCCTCTTTCCAGCTTGAGATAGATTTAGAAGAGAGGGTATCCAAGTGTGGTGTTGATTGATTTTGCGTTTTAGACCAGATTTGTGGGAATTTGAAACTCAGGAGATTAAAAAGAGCGAGGGTATTAGCGTTTCACTTAGGCGGCTCCAGGTTTTTGCCAGTAAGTACCGATGTGAGTGGGGTGTGAGGAGCAAATGATCTCTGCACAGTGTAGTATGGTGCTGCCTTTTGTGTCCTGTCAAGTGTTCCAACAAACGTTGGATTTCATTTTTTTTCTTCCATTCTGACAAAATGACAATAATACGGAACACAGATATGTTCAGCTCAAGTTGCTAATGAAAAAAAACTTATAATGTATGTGATGTTTGGTTCACAGCTTGCCTCTCTTAAAACATTAAGATATGGAACGCTTTATTTTTCTCGAATTTATGATATATGTGTCAAATATTTGAACTACGAAGTAATGCAGTCCTTCTTTACTTCCCTGTGATTTGCTAGAATTGGATAAACGACAGATTTTGTTGGTTCTTATCAAAAAGTTGTTCGATGTCAACCACAGGTATGCTCAATGTCTGTCCACTTATTATAATACTCACAGTTTCTGCCGTACAAACATTTCATTTCTTTTTTTCCTTCTAATGATATGATTCTTTTCAGTTGATGTGCAATTAGACTATGAGACTGATCCCCCACTCGATGGTGTAAAAGTTCTCGAGAAAGAGTCGACACTAAATGTCGCTGTCTCTCAACTCGCAAGTGATTTTGATAGAGAATCTAATTTATGTTTGGAGCGGTTCTCCCGCACAAGGCGCACACCTGTGATCTCCACTGGTTCTCTTAAGCTTGATATTGCTCTTGGCATTGGTGGATTACCAAAGGTCATGATGTGCTTTCATATTGTCCAGATCTAGAATTCTAGATATTTAGTATTCCAATGATATCATTACTCTTTATCACTATATCATTCCATATGATATTACCTTGGTCCTAAATCATATATTTCTGATATAACACATAAGGATCAAAGTTCAAATAAGTCTTCTGCACGGTGTTATTGTTCAGTTAGTTCACTATTTTGTTGCAATGGGAACTCTAAAAGTCAAATGTGTCATGTGGGGCTTTTCATCTTTTGATGTCTAATTTCCCTTTTGTGTTAATCCAATGAAATCTCCATGACGTGTTGAACTAGTTAAATGAGTGCCAAAAGCCCTCTTCTTTAGTGGTGAAAATACTATTTGTTGATGGCAGTATTTTCCTTCTTGCTGGACAACAGAAAATTGCATTTTGTCTATGGTATTTCTGATTAGGAAATATATTTATAGATAGAACTGATGCCCATATCTTGCTTAGCTTTACTTCTGTCAAATGTGTCCATATCTTCCAACCTTTTTTGTTCTGGATAGCATATATGTTTAGAGTTAAAACTGCAGGCTTACCTTGATTGATATGATCAGTGAGTGTAGTGGCATACTGTTTTGAACACTGCTTTTAGTTGTGCTGTTTGAAAATTATTGTAGATATTTAACAGGGTAGAATGGTTGAATTATTTGGAAAAGAGGCCTCTGGGAAGACAACACTCGCCCTTCATGTTGTCAAGGAAGCGCAAAAGAAAGGAGGTCTGTATTTGTTTATGGTCCTTGCTGTTCTTTTTGGAGTATACCCTTCTTCTATATTTTACATTATATGATTGGAGTTGTGACTGGGACTATTTGCAGGCTGCTGTGCTTATATTGATGCAGAAAATGCTTTTAACCCTTCTGTTGCCGAAGCCATTGGTGTAAACGTTGAAAAGCTCCTGATAGCCCAACCTGACTCTGCTGAAAATTCTTTGAGCATAGTGAACACTCTTGTTGGTGGATCAATTGATGTTGTTGTTGTCGATAGTGTATGTTTCTTCCGCAATGTCAGTTTGGATTAGTTTTTTCTCTTCTATTTGATTCCTTATTGGCTTATTAAAATTTTATGCATTCCCTACTATGACAGGCCTAATACTTGGATAAGTAGTTATTAAATTTGAAAATTGGACTGCTAATTCAATGTTATAATTACACTGCATATAGATGGATAAGTTGTTAATGTGCACCTATGATTTTCATCACTTCTGATGCTCTTTAGCACTGTCATACTGTCAGGACATCCATTTTTCTAATATGTATTTGATATCTTGTGCTTTGCTACATATTTGTTTACCTTGCTTTTTACTGGACTTCTGACAGGTTGCAGCACTTATTCCCAGATGTGAACTTGAAGGTGAAATATATATGAATTCTGAAGATGTGCAGTCCCGCTTGATGACTCGGGCACTTCGAAAAATTCAGCACACACTAAGTCGCTCTGAAACGCTGATTATTTTTGTTAATCAGGTTTGGGGTGATTGCTTTTTTTTTTTTGCACTAACCAGGATGGCATACTTCAATATCGTTTAGTGTTGATGCTGCCTAACTTATTTAGAGCTTCTGATTGCTAATGTTTGCAGGTTAGAACAAAGTTGAGCTCAAATCAGACTCCTGGAATCTTCAAGGAGGTAGCTTGTGGCGGCAATGCATTAGGATTCTATGCTGCAGTCAGAATGAGGACTTCAAGAAGGGAATTACGCTACAATGAGGCCCAGGTATTGTACATAGCTTTTCATGCTTCTCATTTTCCCTTCTCCGGTTCCCTCCTTAGAATACTAGCACTAGACAAGAGCACGCATTATTTTAGGTAAAGTGTACAGCATTTGTAAATATGCAATTAAGAAAATTCTGCCATTTCAGGCTACTGGCATCGGTATATCAGTGCAGATAATCAAGAACAAATTAGCTCCAGCAACTCTGAAGGAAGCTGGCATTGACATCAGATTTGGGAAGGGGATCTGCTACGAATCAGAGATCCTGGAGCTGGCTTCTTCCCTTGGGGTTATTATGAAGGATGATTCTGGGTATTGGATCAATGGTGAGTTCCTTCCAAACAAGGCAGAAGCTGAGAAATTCCTACGTGAAAATGCTGCTGTGGCGGATGAAATCTGCGGTACCATGAGGAGCCAATTCTTTGAAAGGTGACAAACTGAAGGACTTATTCTGGTTATCTTGTATACTAGCAAGCAGGTGCGAAACTCAGAAGGAAATTACAGTGTACAGTTGGGGCATCATTGAAGAGTCTAAAATTATCATTTATTACTTGAAGTGCAGTTAAGGGATCGACAGCCAATTAGAGAGGCCAATCTTTTGTTAGCCTTGTAATCTCATCCCACCATCAGGCAAATAGCTCACTACTGTTATGACATGAGGTATGGATGACTGCCCCTATGAGCTTTGTTTGTTCAGTAAGATTACAGCTGTTGTATCATATATTTATAGGATATTTTTCTGCAATGCAATTTGTTTCCCTCAGCCTGTTGTAATTTGACAAAAAATAAGCACATCGAGGGCCATTCCCTCAAACAACGATACTTCAGTACAACATCGAGGGTCATTCCCTCAACTTTAAATTTTCATGAGCCTCACTGTACTCTTTGCCGTGACGTGCCGGGTAGTCTTGGAGTTCAAAATTAGCGTGTGTACGTGTGTGGTCAAGAAGGATTCATAGCGGCTTATTTTGACTTGAGCTCTGAAGTCTGCAGAGGTGTCTCTACTCTGCACTCACCCGTGTGCGACGGGGTTGGCTAACCAAAAAAACACGGAGCTTGTTTATGTGGTGACGAATGAACAGTAAATGAACAATATGTCAATCTCATTTGTGGTGAACTTGTCCAGTCTTCGCCTGGAAATTCCGAGCAGCGTGACTATAAAGCAAGCTTGCAGCGTTGCATTTTTAATACATCCAGATTGAGTGCAAGTGCAACATATCAACCTACATAGCAGCAAAAGATGTCTATGCAAGGCGTTGCTCCTGTGCTTGCAGCGGCTTTGGCCATTGCAGCCTTCGCCTCCTTTCCTTCAGGTACACATATTGTTAAGCTTCTCGATGTATGTAGTTCGTAAGTACTAAAATCAGTGGACATCAGTGTCATAGTATCAAGAGTAGTGATCCCTCCTTCCTAAAATATAGCAATCTAGAATCAGATGGACTATGGATTTAGCTATCTGATCATGTGGCAATGTAGCAACCTTGGATCGGATGAATCGATTTAGCCATCTGATCACGTGGCAGCTTACAATGCTTCATATATCCGAGTAACCGTGCCATACTATGCTCGTTGTCACTGAACACGTAGGAGTACGTTTTTACGAGCGTATGCTGAGCTTTGGTGCAGGCGTGCGATCCATCGGCGTGTGCTACGGCGTGAACGGCGACGGCCTCCCGTCGCGGAGCGACGTTGTGCAGCTCTACAAGTCCAACGGCATCGGCGCCATGCGCATCTACTCCGCCGACCACGAGGCCCTCGACGCCCTGCGCGGCTCGGGCATCGACCTCGCCCTCGACGTCGGCGACCGAAACGACGTCGGCCAGCTCGCGGCCAACGCGGACTCCTGGGTCCAGGACAACGTGAAGAACTACTACCCGGACGTCAAGATCAAGTACATCGTCGTCGGCAACGAGCTCACCGGCACCGGCGACGCGGCGAGCATCCTCCCGGCCATGCAGAACGTCCAGGCCGCCCTCGCGTCCGCAGGCCTCGCGGACAGCATCAAGGTGACCACCGCCATCAAGATGGACACGCTCGGCCCAGACTCCTCGCCGCCCTCCCACGGCGTGTTCATCAACCCATCCGTCATGGAGCCCATCGTGAGGTTCCTCTCCGGCAACGGCGCGCCGCTCCTCGCCAACGTGTACCCCTACTTCGCGTACAGGGACAGCCAGGACATCGACCTCAGCTCTTCCAGCCGAGCTCGACCACGGTGAGCGACCCCAACGGCGGCGGGCTGAGCTACACGAACCTCTTCGACGCCATGGTCGACGCCGTCCGCGCCGCGGTGGACAAGGTGAGCGGCGGCGGAAGCAGCGCCGTCGACGTCGTCGTGTCGGAGAGCGGGTGGCCGTCGGGCGGCGGGAAGGGGGCCACCGTGGAGAACGCGCGGGCGTACAACCAGAATCTGATCAACCACGTCGCCCAAGGCACGCCGAAGAAGCCCGGGCAGATGGAGGTGTACGTGTTCGCCATGTTCAACGAGAACCGGAAGGAAGGCGACGCCACGGAGAAGAAGTTTGGGCTGTTCAATCCTGACAAGACACCGGTTTACCCAATCACTTTCTGAGAAAATTAATACGGAGTATATATCATGTGCTTACTAATCAGAATCTGTTAGAATTTGTACGTGCCAGATGTTGAACATGCATGAACAGTTGAACACTCACCCACACACATGGGCACATATGTACTTTCTTATCCAGTTCATGTTTCAATTGTAACATTTGGTTAACGAATATTTTGGTTGGATTTGGAAAGGTAGGAATGCACGGTAACTTTTGAAACAGACTAATTTGCACATGGTCTATATAATATTTCTACGTTATATCTAGACAACACATAAACAATTCTCACAATAGGTTGTCGTTTAGCTGTCTCAAATAAATTCGTATAATCAATAATTTGATTCTATATACTACATGTACGATGGTATAAACGGTATATATTAATGACCGGAGGAGGTATTTCCTTTTCCTCCACATCAATGACATCATTAAACCATTGTTGTACTCTAGTATTTTCGGATAAAATGATAAAAAAATAATATTATCCGACAAAGGCAAAAAGGAATGAAAAAAAACTTAAAACAATTTGATTGGGTCATGCTGCCTTGTGACAACTTGCTTTTTTTTAAGCTGGGGGATTTCATTAAACAACTTGCTTTTCAAAAACTTGAACCATGACATGAGGTCCAATGTACTATAGATTGAAGGTTCTCTCTTGTACAATGCTTTGAATAAGAAAATATGTTCTATGTCGTACATTTATTATGAATTTAGACAAGTTTTTGTCTATATTCATAGCTAAAATAGCTATATTTTGAGATGAAGAAAGTATATCGAATGATGTTGTCTAGTGTGACTAGAAAGAGCAATTCTACGGTCCTTGAGGAGGTACCAGGAGGTACCAAAATTTTAGTGTAAATTTTGGTACCTTACGGTACCTCACAGTATCAAGGTACCAAATTTACAATAGAAAAAATGATACTTCATGGTACCTCCTCAAGTACCGTAAAATTGCTCGACTAGAAAGGTCTACAAGATTTTTTTTTTTTAACTAGGAGAGCATTGCTCTCCCTTTCCATTAATAGAAATGAGATAGTATTACAGGTCTGACCAAAAAAAGGCAAAAGAAAGGAAAAAAAAAAAGGCCTTCAGGCTTGCTCCCCTCACCATGTGCCATCCCACCATGGCTGAGAAAGCAGCAGAGTTTCGATTTCACATTCCAAAACATCATCATAGCAGCATTAACAACTGAAACAGCACAAACTGCTGACAAAATGGAGAAAGAAAGGTCTACAAGATATTCGTCCCAAAGAGGCAACATCTTAATTCTTAAACAAGGAGCCGACGAAGAAATTTCAACGTTGTCGGAGTACTAGAGTAGGGTTTTCACCCCAGAGAACATCACCACAATCTGTTGTTCGAACGACGACCCATTTTACCGACCAAAACGAGGATGACCCACAAACTCTATTTCAAACTTCAAAGTGGCAACTTTCCTGGTGCATGCCACATATAACAAGATTAGTTCGCCAGCCAATTTACATACCACGTAAACAAGGAGATCAAGATAAAATGAAAATAGATTAATTGCACCAGTCAAATAAAGCAATACAGGATTTGCTAATCAAATTCATCATGAACATTGGTTGGATTCCTTGAGAGGTCGGATTCATCATCCTGTATTTATGTCTTGACATTTGGAATTTTTTATTTACTGGCACTGTGGGTTTGCAGCTTATCGGGAACCTATTCACAGTCTCATCTGCATGCTGAGAGTTTGTAACTTATCCGGAACAATTCACATATTCATCTGCGTGCTGAGTACCAGTATAAATCAAGCTGCTCTGCTTTGAACTCTGTAAATTACATCCAGAAACCAAGTGACCTACATCTCTCTAGGTTTGAGGCCACAAGAGATGGCAAATATGCGAGGTTTCTCTCTGGTTTTTGCAGCTGCATTGCTTCTTGGAGTTTTTATCTCCATCCCTGTAGGTACGGGATTTGCCTTTACTGTTGATATATGTGTTGTTTGATATTAATCTATCTGATTGAATTTTTATTTTTCTTTCATAACTATTTAGATGTCATGCAAATAACGAGGGGATATCCCATCGAGAGTTTAGAATAGTTTCCTGTTGTTTGAAACATAGGAAATTTGAAAACAAAAATATAAGGACCGAACTATTTCGGACGAAATTTCTGCAAAAACTTTGTACTTGTCCAAAGAGATATTAGGTCCATTTGGGCAGGCAGAAACAAATTAAAGATCAGAGCTTGTACTGATGCTTTCTGTCTGAACGAAATACATATGTGGTGCAGGCGTGCAATGCGTTGGTGTGTGCTACGGCATGATCGGCAACGATCTCCCGTCGAAGAGCGACGTCGTGCAGCTCTACAAATCCAATGGCATCACAGACATGCGCATCTACCTGCCCGACGTCGAGGCCATGAACGCCCTGCGCGGCACAGGCATCGGCCTCATCGTCGGCGTCGCCAACGACATCCTCATCGACCTCGCCGCCAACCCGGCGTCCGCCGCGTCCTGGGTCGACGCCAACGTCAAGCCGTTCGTCCCGGCGGTGAACATCAAGTACATCGCCGTCGGCAACGAGATCTCCGGCGAGCCCACGCAGAACATCCTCCCGGCCATGCAGAACATCAACGCCGCCCTGGCCGCGGCGAGCATCACCGGCGTCAAGGCGTCCACCGCGGTGAAGCTAGACGTGGTCACCAACACGTTCCCGCCCTCGGCCGGCGTGTTCGCGGCGCCCTACATGACGGCCGTGGCCAAGCTCCTGGCGAGCACCGGCGCGCCGCTGCTCGCCAACATCTACCCCTACTTCGCCTACATCGGCAACAAGAAGGACATCAGCCTCAACTACGCCACGTTCCAGGCCGGCACGACGGTGCCCGACCCAAACACCGGCCTGGTCTACACCAACCTGTTCGACGCCATGGTCGACTCCGTCTACGCCGCGCTGGACAAGGCCGGCGCGGCGGGCGTCAGCATCGTGGTGTCGGAGAGCGGGTGGCCGTCGGCCGGCGGGGACTCGGCCACGATCGACATCGCGCGGACCTACGTGCAGAACCTGATTGGGCATGCGAAGAAGGGGACGCCGAAGCGGCCCGGGGCGATCGAGACGTACGTGTTCGCCATGTTCAACGAGAACCAGAAGCCCGGGGAAGCCACGGAGCAAAACTTTGGAGCCTTCTACCCTAACAAGACAGCAGTCTACCCTATCAATTTCCAGTGAAATCGTTCATCATCAGCGCCAGTTGTCAAATTCACGCGATTGCTTGCGCTGTAATAGCATATTGTATTCGGATGGGAAACTGTATTTATATCTCGAGAGGATGCTCTCTCGTTTGTTTAAAAAATATATAAATAGTTATAAAGAAATTCTAAAAAAAATCAGATATATTCATGTAACATACATGTATCAGCACATAAAATTTTAGACCCAAACTCAATTTATACATTAAGATATAAAAATACAACTTCAGCATATAAATAGTAGTGTGGTGGTGTGTTATTATCCGGGATATTAACTATTTGTCATTATCAGTTGTGGCAACTAACAATTTACCACCTAGACCTATATGTCATATACACATGAGGTCCCATATGTCATTGGCACATGTATGCCAAATAGTTAAACAATAAATCTAAGAGTGGCAAATAGTTAAATACTCCGTACTATTCATAGCTGAATTTATCTCTTTTTTTCTCATCGTGTAGGTTGAATTTGAACTTGCTTTTTGGTGCAGTGATAGATGTACTGTACCTACATTGTTAGTTTTTTTAAGATTTTTTTATGACTATTTATATTAAATTTGGAAGAAAAAGGTATACGAGATAATATTCTGTGGAGGGATTAGAACCCGTTTCCATATTAGGATACATTGATTTAATGATTTCCTAATATAATAAATTTTTTTCAGGTATTTCCCGTATCTGATCTCAAAAACTTAATTAGTGCCAGTTCATACAGATTCCAAATAATTCCATAGGTTTAATTCGTGGTACGTCCATGCTGAAGAAATTCTATGAGATGCGTGTGAAACTGACGTGGATCAGGTGAGTTCTCAACCGATGGAAAGGTAGTGTTGTGCTGCTAACCTGACAAAAGAACAATGAACACACGTCAGGAAGTCACTGCGGTACAAGCCACCATTCCATTCAGTTAGCACCCCAAGCCTGAAATTCCACATACTGGTCAAAAATATACGTAAGAATTCAATGCAAAATCGGATATATGGTTGGAAAAACAAACTAGTGTGGTATTAGTAGTGATCTTCCGCGACTCTATGTACTGCTGATGAGGGAAGAATTTCCATGAAGCGGAAGAACACATGCGGTGTCTAAGTACGCCAGGAAAACAGAGGCGAGTTTCCACGTTTCGTGGAATTTTTTAGCTCCAACAAGGCGCTGTTTCTGTAGAAAAAATGGGAGGAAGACGACGAGTTAGGCTGCAAATGCTACGTAGCAGCTAGCTGTAAGCACGCACTTGGGCCGTGGATGTGAGGAAATTAATGTGCCTAACTTGGCTAGACACTGAAACTTGTATATAAAGGGGTGTGCATTGGCACATAGCATGCATAACATTCAGGTTCAGGAGCAGCAGTTGGGAGTAGCTAGCTGGGACAACAATGGCCAGGAGACAGGGAGTTGCTTCTATGCTTACAATTGCTCTGATCATTGGAGCATTTGCTTCTGCTCCAACAAGTACTGATCAGATTCTCTCTATGTTTCTAGCAAATAGCAATTCTCTGTTTTGCTTGCAATACCCTGAGCACGTACTGTAAGTGTTTAGTGGCTAGTCAGAGATTTGAGGGGAACAAAATTCTGAAGAGCACCACAATGTTCTTTATAGAATAAACCACATTTTATCTATATGCATCTTGTTGTCTTTTCATAACTATGGAATTTCCCCACGTAATTTTACACGGGCCAGTTGAATTGAATTTGATATAGAACTCTTAGTTCCTATTTCCATATATGCAATATTTTCTACACAATACATTACAATTGCAATAGTACTTTGTATACAAATATTGCTATATACTCCCTCCGTTTCAAAATGTTTGACACCGTTGACTTTTTAGCACATGTTTGACCGTTCGTCTTATTCAAAAAAATTTGTGAAATATGTAAAATTATATGTGTACATGAAAGTTTATTTAACAATGAATCAAATGATATGAAAAGAATAAATAATTACTTAAATTTTTTGAATAAGACGAATGGTCAAACACGTACTAAAAAGTCAACGGTGTCAAACATTTTGAAACGGAAGGAGTATTAATCTACACCGTTAATTTGGTCCTAGATGATGTAATTAGCTTAGATCTTATTATTTTATTAATATGATAATGTATAGGTATACATAGCGAATATGGTGACTTCGTTTCAAGTTATCATTATGTTACTATACAATATATATATAATAGATCATGTCTGGTCTAGATAATATAATAGATAATATATAGATAGATATATGGAAGATAGATAAATAGATAGATGGAACTAAATAAAATGTCCGGACCAGATAGACACTATAGCTTTGGGTTAATTCTTTTTGGGCAAACAAAGTTTCACTTGAAATTCAACTAGGCATGCTCTGATAATTCGAAGGTGCACGTTCATTGTGTACTCTGCTATGGTTTATTGGAAAACCTAACTTTATGCTGTCGGTGTCCATTATCCTGTCGTGCATATGCAGCTGTGCAATCCATCGGCGTGTGCTATGGCGTTCTCGGCAACAACCTCCCGTCGCGGAGCGAGGTGGTGCAGCTGTACAAGTCCAAGGGCATCAACGGCATGCGCATCTACTACCCCGACAAGGAGGCGCTCAACGCCCTGCGCAACTCCGGCATCGCCCTCATCCTCGACGTCGGCGACCAGTTGTCCAACCTCGCCGCCAGCTCCTCCAACGCGGCCGCGTGGGTCCGCGACAACGTCAGGCCCTACTACCCGGCCGTCAACATGTCACACCCCAATCCGGCACCGCCGTACAACGGCACCTGATAGGAGCGTGTCGTAGGAATAACGGCGTGAACCGCTTCCTACGAAACCGCGATCTCGGTACCAGTCCCAGGACATAGTGCTGGTACCCACGGTGACAAATATGAATCATTGCAAATCCTTAAAATAAATAGAGGACTTATTTACCTTAACTTAGGTTGCAGCTCAGAACAACCCGAGAATGCAACCGACAACACGGACGAGGAAACACCAACAACAGCAGCAGCAGCGGAACCAACGGACTAACACCCAACACCACAGGCGACGGCTGGGAACCAGGACGAAACCCTATTCTTCACTTCACTTCGACGCCGTGTACGCCGCGCTAGAGAAGGCCAGCGCCGGGAACGTGAAGGTGGTGGTGTCGGAGAGCGGATGGCCGTCGGCGGGAGGGTTCGGGGCGAGCATGGACAACGCGAGGGCGTACAACCAGGGGCTGATCGACCACGTCGGGCGTGGCACGCCCAAGAGGCCGGGGGCACTGGAGGCGTACATATTCGCCATGTTCAACGAGAACCAGAAGAACGGGGATCCCACCGAGAGAAACTTTGGGCTCTTCTACCCTAACAAGTCTCCCGTGTATCCCATCCGCTTCTAAGTCAGATGCTGCATCGGATCGACGTAGCAGCTGCTGAAAGCTCTAGCACGTATACATCCTTAAAATTAACTGTAAGCTAAAAATAAGCTAGCTGCAAGCAGAGCAGTAGAAATAATCAATCAGTAATAAAGTGTGCAGCACGTATGGTGTGTCTGCGATTCTCAAATTCCTGGATTAATAGTGTATTATGCCATGAGTAATGTGAAGAAAATGATTTTTTTCCCCTAATCGACAATGAATCCAGTGCATGAACAATTGAGCGCGGCTTGTATGTTCACGAGGAGAAACTATTTTGATCTCTCGAGTGAATGTTCCCTCGTTATTTTGCATGTTACTCAAATGATTACGAAAAAAAAATTTAAGCAGATGTATTAACATGTGATATATCACTCCACAAATATGTAAGTTCAAATTCAACTTCTACATCTCGCAACGAAAAAAAGTCATCTGTTTTGCTTGAAGGTTCATTTACGGCGTTGTGTGATCGTTCGCAAGTACCATGGTATCTTCGAGGGTTTTTTTTAAACATGGTACAAACGCAAACGTTCACAAACTGTGAAGAGAAGAAGTGCAATTAAATTTGAGGGTACAAAAATCTCAAGGTGTAATCATGAAGAACAAAATATGAGCATTCTCTTGTTGAGATTCTCGACATCAACGGACGCCGGCCTTCATGCTGCATCTCCCACCGAACCACCGAGAGAATCTTGGTTCCCCTTGATTACATCACCCCCATTTGCGTCTCACATGCTCCCTCTCTACTTCACAGCCAAACAAACCAAGGGAGAGAAGCCAAGACCTTCTCGTTCTCGACTTCTTTTCTCTCTGGCCGCGAAGAAGACGACGGCCTCAATCGCCGACGAGCCAGGGTCATTTCCATCTCTTCCGCGTTCCCTAATATCCTCTCGATGCCGTTTCCATTCATCTTGATTTCATTCCATTACATGCAGTGAGCACATGGGAACACGACCATGCCACCGGGACTCACCTCCATGACTACCCTAACGTTTTGGCCGCTGTGGAGCATGACAGGGTCGAGCCGTAGCGCCATCAGCACCCTCTCACCATACACCATTACGGACGAAAGCCTCAACAATCCCTGGAAATCATGCACTGAGGACGAAGATCAACTTCATCTTCCCCAACTCCGGCCGCCCGTCGCCATCGTTGATTCGTTTTTCACCGGTGAGCTCCAAGCCGATTCCCTGAACATGTGCCATCCCTAGAGGGTTTCTAACCCCATTTGTGCCTCAGTTTTGCCATGCATGTGCTAGATCGAGCCGCAGTCGTCGACCCGAAGCATCTTTCCGCCGCCGATCGAGTTGTTCCAGTTGCTGCTGGCTGCCATCGTTCAGGCCTCTCCGGTTCTCGAATCTCGGTGAGACTCCTAAAACCCTTAGGACACACATTCATGCATATATCTAGGCCTAAGGAAATCGAGGCCCCACAGCAACATTCAGTAGCAGCCCTTGCACAGCCGCTGCTCGGACTCGCCTCCGGCGATGATCCCGCCACCTACTTGGACATAATCACCGATTATTGGTGCGCAAGAGAGTCCTCTACATTTTATATTTTGTCCGCACGTCGATATTTGCCACCGTTTGCCGCCCGTGAGGCCAAATATGGCTGCGGCCATGCATGCCTCCTCTGTCCATAACCATTTAGATAGCATGCCTCCTCTGTCCATAACTATTTAGATGACATGCTTAACCTTGTTCACGGAGATGAATTCTAATAGCTCGAGTGGACGTCCACCCGTTTATTGCATGTCAACTAAATAATTACGAAAAAAATTAAAACAAATTAACAAGATAGATTAATACGTAATATATCACTCCACAAACATGCAAGTTTAAATTCAACTTCTATAAATCGTAATAATAAAAAAATTAACTGTAAATATACTATAGTAATTTGAGTTTTGTTTGTTATTATTTGTAGAAGTTGAATTTTAACTTGCATGCTTATAGAGTGATATATTACATATTGATCTATCTTGTCAATTATTTTTAAATTTTTTCATAACCATTTAGATGACATGCACTACATGGGTGGACATCCACCCGGGTGATTAAAACTTTTCCCCCTCACTCTGAGAAGAAACTCATATATAGTGTAGTTTCTATGATTTGGGGTTCGAATCTACCATTGGAGAGAAAATAAGGGGTTAGGTGGATGGGGTCTCGCTTGGACGCAGGGGAGATCCTTAGATCTGGATAGAGTCTTTCTCGCTCAGTAAAGAAGAGTACGCGCGCTACGGCTTACGCAGTGGATCTTCGGGCAACCAACCCGGCACATCCAATTCAAATCTTAAGTATTATTTTGTAAAGTTCTCTTGAGACAGACCATACACCTAACTTTCAATAATCTAATAATATAAAGCTGGCTCTTTTGCTAACTTTCAATTGGTCCACGTAACACCTCTAGAGAAAAAAAGCATCTAACAATCATACATATGCAAGGAAAAATCTAGAGAAAAATATCGCATATGGATTCTAGAGGCTTCCAAAACTATCTTCCCTTTCCAATTACACGAACTTCTACTCCTTTGCCTTCTATAAATATACCATGTTTACCCGGTACTACTCTGTAACTCGAATATATAATAAACCCAAAATTATTAAGCAAAAAACAAATCTTTACATTCATTTTCCTTCTTTAAATATACTACGCCTACTCGGTATTACTCCTATAACTCTAGAATATATAGTAAACCCGAAATTATTATAAAAATAAAATAAAATAATGGTTTACAATTTTCTTTCTAAAATATTTTATAAAATATCTAAAATTCTAAATAAGAAAAGAAGTGTAATAATATTAAATTACTGAACAATATATTAAATTACTAAACAAATCAATTTTATCGTATAATTTTTTGAATGATAAGAATATATAGTCTGACTAGCAAGCGTACCAACGGCACACCAATTTTTTAGTAACTATGAAATTTAAGGACTCTACCAAAAATGTTCCTCACACGTGTAGCAATGGCTGGAAAATAACTAGACACTGACATGGAATCCAACAAGTCACAGAAAAGATAAACTGTGATAAAAGTTGAGAAAAAGAGAAACTTACTAGTACAAAAATTCAGAAGTGTTTTAGCACTGATTTACTTGATTCCAGCATCCTTTAGCAGATGAATCTCAGCTGTCTTGTCCAAAACAATTGTGCAAAGATCTTTGTTGTTGCATATATTCATTAAGTGAAATTGTCCCACCAAACATAAAAACTAATATCTTCATATTTTTCTCTTCGGTTTTGGTCTTTTCGGTGTTAGAAGTATTATATAACTTTTGAGAGAAATCATGAATTAACTTTTAATGATAACTTCTCTTCAAACTTATCAATCACAGTTAGTTAGTAAATGATGAGCTGAGAAAGTTTTCATAACTTAAGAAAAGAAGCAATTTCAGCTTCTTCATCATCAGCCTTAGCCCAAAAGATTGAATCCTCAGATTCATCTGATTCCTTAATTTCATTTGTTTTATTACAATTTTCTTTTTCACTATCACGTTTGTCTGAAAAAAATACAAGAATACAAATTAAATCTGAAACAAGCATAATATGAAACAACAATGTTATAACAGGGCAAAAAAAAAAAGGAAACATGACAAATTAAATCTGAAACAATAATGTTATACTATGTTATTAGCTGCGAATGCATCTCCCCGGCACTTATCAACTGCATGCCAGGTACAATTAATGCTTACGCAGATAACTTAATCAAATATTATTCTTAACAGTTAATTGCATATGATTACTGTCATCGTGTACTTCATCCCGAAACATAAGAATGGAGAGAGACCGACGAATGTGGCTATGACCCAATGCAATGTAGAACGTAAGAAACTGAAGTACTAAACCATAAACCACTGATCTGATAATTATCTTATGAATGTTCTAACCACCAAACTTTGCTTTAGGAAAAAAAAGGACATAATGCATTTATACAAATCGTACTTTACTTGTAGGATTAAAATTAATCTGAAATGTGTCAAAGGGCCAAGACACTTCTGATGAATATGTGCATGTGAGCTGTAAGTGTTGACTACTCAAATACTCATCTCATCTGAAACCGAGTATTCTTATGATTCCCAGTTAACATGCCTAAATATGGAGCATTCAGATCTGCAGGGGCTGGAGTGCTGGACGGACTAAGAGTCTACATAGCGGTGTGTACAAAATAGAAAAGTATAACTGACAAAAGAAAAATAGAAAAGTATAACTGCCAAAAGAGTGAAAAACACGAGTTTGTGGCACTGGCGCACCCATGAAAACAAGGCTCTTTTGCTAGTTGGTCGCCAATAGTGCATTAGTGTCAAGCAGAACAATTTCTTTTTTTATCATCATACAACAGGGCAAAAAAAAAAGAAACAGGGTATTTTCCGAAAAATTGAAAAATGCAAGAGTACAAATCAAATCGGAAACACGTGTAATCTGAAACAACTATTATGCAACCCTTATGCTACATCAATAGTCTAGAGGCGTTGTATAATGTCTACAAAAGTGGAGACACAAGATATAGGGTGGGACTCTCTTCTCATTCCTCTATTCCATCATCCTCAAGTCCAAGTAAACAAATGAGCAGCCCCTCCTCTTTATATAGCCATATTGCGTATATGGAAGGTTTAGGTGGGCCCAATTAGTGTATATATGGAAGGTTTCCATATTGCATATATAGAAGGTTTCCATATTGCATATATAGAAGGTTTCCTAACAACAACAATGTTATAACTGGAAAAAAAAAAAAGGAAACAGAGCATTCCAAAAAATTTTCGCACATAGCTGCTACATGAAATCCTGAACTGCGGTAATTGAAATTGTTTTTTCCAGTATACGGAATACCAATTTATTCCTTGATATTAGGGGGTATCAACCATACTAACCAGACGATCTAGTATCAGCAGTAGTTCTCTTGGTTTCCAGACCAGGGTAAGGACTCAAAGCGATCTCTCAAACTTAGAAACAAGAACAACGACCTATTGGGATCATCTACCTTGATCTCATATTCTCCATTCAGCACATTATAACAGAACTTGTTGTCGGTCCAAACAGTCCCACATGACAAGTTAAGGTTAATAAGCTTAAAGAGGAGAGCTATGACTGCCAAAGCCTCTGTCTCCATGATACTGGCAGGAACCCTAAAGCGAGAACCAACTGATAGCGCTAAATCGAGATACTAAGACTAGTTTAATGTCATGCCCTGATAAATTCATCTCGAGTTAAAAATCATTCTCTAAAAGGAATCATAATTAATTAAAATTCGAAAAGAAATTAGAAAACATTAAAATACGTAAAAAATTTGAATGTGGCCCAGAGTATTTTTCTTAACTTCTCCTTGATATAAAAGGAGCCATCAAATTTTACTCGAATTTTCAGAGCATCGGAAATATTTATTAAGCAACAAAAACATTTATCACAGTTTATTAAAAAGAAAACCTAAAATAAATCCTCCTTCCTCCTTTGGGTCGAGTCCAGCCCAAAGTCTTCCCCTCTCTCCCTCGGCCCGTGGCCGAAGTCCTCTTCCTGTCCCTCTTCTTCCTTCCTCCATTTCCCCTCCTTCCTGGCCGGCCCAATCCCTCCTCCCCTCTCGGCCTGCCCCGGCCCAGGTCTCCCTTCCCTCCTTCCCTCTCGGCCCAGCCGCCCGGCCCAACCCGGGCAGCCATGCCCTCCCGCGCACCGTGCGCCCGACGTGGGTCCCGCCTGTCGGGCCGTCTCCTTCCTCCAGCCGGCCGCTCCTCTCTCTCCCTCTCCCGAACCCTACTGCCTCCACCCTTTAATCCCTGCTAAGTCCTCTACTAGCGCTCTTTCTGCAAAAATCCCCCCTGTCTCTGGCGATCCATCTGACGATCCAGTTTCCAAGCGGCGAGCTCCTCTGCTCTTAGACGGTCCATGCAGATCCCAAGCAATGCCGACCACTTCCAACGTCCCAGAAGTAAGCTCTTTACCTTCTATCATCATTTGTTCTTTAGAAACACTTTCTGCTTTATTCCAATACTTACGGTTTCTTCCTTTTTCAAATCTTTTTTATTTAACACCTTAGAGGGAAAATCCCGATCCCTATCTTACATGGTATGTTGAGCAGAATTGGGGCCTCTTCTACCCCAGCACCGATCGGGTCTACCCCATCAGCTTCCATGCCCGTGTTTAACACGGACACGAATCCGATCCTCAGTACTGTTGGTGCAGTAGCAATTACGAGCAGCCGGGTGGTCTGATCCTATATAATAGTGGCTCATTCTATATCAGCAGTAATGCAGAGAATTCCTGTCGGGTCTGAACCTACCATCGGTTGGTCGAAACATATGTATGCGGCCGTGCTACGTGCTGACTACTTCTGTATGCGTATCTGTACAGTAATTGGTTGTGAACGCGAGGAGAGGTCAACATGTATAGCACGAGCCTGGAGATAGAGGGGTGTGCGCGTGTTATTGTGTCAGTATTGTGTATTTTTCATCGTGTGTCTGCGATTTGTACTATTCCTACTTTATACTCCCGCCGTCCCATAACATAAGAGATTTTAAGTTTTTCTTTGTATTGTTTGACTATTCGTCTTATTTAAAAAATTTGTGCAAATATAAAAAACGAAAAGTTGTGCTTAAAGTACTTTGGATAATAAAGCAAGTCACCAAAAAAATAAATAATAATTCTAAATTTTTTTGAATAAGACGAGTGGTCAAACAGTGAAAGAAAAACTCAAAATACCTTATATTATGGGACGGGGGGAGTACTTCTGCTGTTTTTATCTCTTTATTCAGATCCATGGGCTTACTTCCAGATTATTACTATGGCTTTGACAAGCTAGTCCAAATTTTCAGCTTCTGATATACGGAACCAAAACATGGCAACTTTTAAGCATCAACCTGTATCACGTATGGAACGGCTCTATGTTGTTGAGACGTTGTACAAAATATATCAAATTCCACAAGATTAGATGACTTGCCTTCTTTGTGACCGTTACCAAAAAAATCCATCCGTTGCATCTTTAAATTCCATCCACGTTGAGGCCGCGATCTTAACTGCGAAGCGAACGATCTCAAATTTCATCCTCGATTCTCGCGCCGCGATCTTATCTTAACTGCGAAGCGAAGGTACGCGCGGTGAAGTCGCGGTAATGGCGGCGGCGGCGGACGGCATCGCCGCACTCGTCGACTGGTCCGACCTTCTGCCGGTGATCCTCGAGGACATCGCCCAGCGCGTCCATGGCGACGACCGCGCCGTGTTCGCCGCCGTCTGCAAGTCGTGGCGGCGCGCGGCGAGCGCGGCGGGCCCTCGCCTCAGCCGCCACTCCCTCCACCTCGTGGCGCTCTGCTCCCGGAGCCAACGCCGTCGACTTCTCCTCCCGCCACGGCGACTCGTCAAGACGGCGTACCTGGAAGCGCGGCGCGCGCCCCCACCCATCATCGGCTGCTCCCACGCTGCTCGTCGTCGTGACGAGGCGTGCCGCGCCTCCCTCCTCGAGCCCTTCACCGACGGCGCGCAGGTCCCCTGCCGCCCGTTCACGTCGTTCGACTGCGAGTACTTCGTCACGGCCGTCGCGGCCGACGGCGACGGCGTCCCGGAATACTTGCCGTGGACAATCACGCGTATCACCACCATCTCAAGGCTTCGAAGATCGAGTTGAAGCCTCCCAAATTGGTGCCGGTCCAGACGATGCGCGACGAGTTCTTCCAAAGGCGCCATCGCCCCGGGCAGCCACCGCAAGGAGAGCTACGCCGCCGTGATGGTAATCCACAGCGGCGCTCCGGGCTGCATTCGTGAGGTCCGGCGACGACGCTGGACGTCGCTGCCCACGCAGCATTGACGCGCGTACAGCGACGTCATCTGGCACAACGGCGCGTTCTACACGCCTCACCCGCGCGACGGCGCCGTGGAGGCGTGGGAAGCCGGACGGCCCGCGCCCTGAAGCACGTCGTGACGGGGCCGCTCATGAAGTGGAGTTCAAGCGGCTGGTGGAATTCCACAGCGACACGTTCCACCAGCTGCGTTCTACGAGGCGCGAGGTACCTGGCCAGCAGGCACGGCGCGGCGGGCTACTGTGTGTGAGCACCGTCCATCCTCGACGACAGCAACGCGCTGCGCACGCGGCGGTTCAAGTGTTCGACGTGGACGAGGACAAGGGCGCGTGGCGCGCCCGGGACGACGTCGGCGACGCCGCCGTGCTGGGGGATCAACCACGGCGAGTGCGTGTCGACCGGGAGTACCCGTGCCTGAAGCCGCAACTCGTGTACTACGTGGTCCAAGTCGTTCGCGGCGAATTCAGGAGAGGACGGAGAAGGGATGCCGCCGGTAGAGAGCGCGTGTCGATCTCAAGACGGGGTGGCGTCCAGGATGTGCTTGTTTCGGCGCCGCGCCGGCGCCCCTAGTTATGTTGTTATGCCCTTCGCTGTTTCTCGCAGGTGAAAGTGATGACAAATTTGAAAAACCATGTACTTAAATTCCAAGAATAATTTTCACGGCTTTTATTACCAGAGAAATTTTTCAAGGATTTTATCGGTTGTGAGTTTTCACGTTCTTGCGTCGCCGGGCCAAATCGAGATTTCAAACATTAAATATTCAAAACTGGACAGAAACTAAATATTGCCTTCATATGAGCCAAGTGCCAATAGATGACGTTTCCTTAAACTCTAACGGCAAGCGTTTGTTGGTTTCACTTTCGTTTCTTGTGTCGCTGGGCGCAAACTCGAGGTTTAAATGTGGTTAATTTTATCATCCTTAAGAATGTAGCGTAAAATTTAGTACTTTCTCAAGTACTGTAAAAAATTACTCTTATCGTTTCGTTGGCGGGCAAGTCAAGTTTAAAGTCCATATTTGCGTGCTGGTGCAGAGATTATCTGTGAATCACTCCATTAAAACAGGTGGAAATTAGCCGGTAAAACGAAACTGTACACATTTGCAACGCCACCAAATGCTATCGAAGGCCATCGCGGCCCGTTCTGCTTCTCCGACTTGCTCACTGAAGCCCTCGACGACATCAGCCCGCCGCGCACGGCCGCCACTAAATCAGCAATCGGTGTGTGCTCCCGTCTGCAGGCCATGCGCGCGCCACCCGAAAGACCACGCTCGCCTCGGCTACTGAAGCAACCGAACCGGCCCGTATAGCGTCAACCAGAGCTTGGTGCGCAGCATCGAGCTCCATCCTCCGCCGCGTGCAATCAACGGCGAAACGAACTGTCGCATCGCAACCACGACGGCGCCGCCCAGTACCGCATCGTGTTCTTCCCACTGGTTGGCTTGGCTGTGCATCGTCGACGCAGGACGGCGGCCTGGTCCTGCTCGAGGCCGTCACCGGCAGGTTTACCCGCTGCCCTCCAATCACTTCGTCCAGGTAGCAAGAAGCTGGCAAGGACCTCAGACAGCATGGCAGTGCATGTTCCAGAGGCCGAGATGGTTCCCGGCGCCGGCTGGCACCTTCGCCGTGATGCTAGACCACAGCACACGTTTCGGCATGTCGTTCGCTCGTCGCCCAAATGTGAGGGTGCAGCGTCGAAATGGAATGAAGCAAAAGTTCGTCGACGTCGTGTTCCACCAGGGCGCGTTTCTACGGTCAGCCGCGACGCCGAGGTGAGCGCTGGACGCCGGACGCGAGTGCGAAGCGGCC
The DNA here is from genome assembly GCA_009805545.1 of Oryza longistaminata. NCBI lineage: Eukaryota > Viridiplantae > Streptophyta > Magnoliopsida > Poales > Poaceae > Oryza > Oryza longistaminata. The sequence continues at coordinate 40,706,041 of CM020179.1, forward strand.
CTACGCGCGAGCGCGTCTCGGGCCGCAGGCAGAAGTGCCGCGTGGGTCTCCCTCTGGTGTCGTCGGCGCGCGACGACCTGCTCATGGGTGAGCGAGCGCCGCCACGGACGCCCTATTGGCGCGCGTACGAGGTATGTCTCGGTTTGCACGACGCGCGAGGGGCGTGCTCGCGCGTGGAGGACCTCGGAGATTAGGCCATCTCTGGTGTGGGGGTAGCTGCAGGCTTGAGGTGTCGACGCGAGGCTCGCCGCGACGCGTTTGCGCAACACCTCTACTTCGCTCGCGCACCCTACAGAATCAAGCTCTCGGACGAATTCGCTACTACAACGCCACCCTACCGCCTACTCGCTCACGGTTCACCGAACTCATATATAATCGCTGAGACCGCCGTGGCACATTGGCCTAGTACCATTTACTCTGTCTTCTTTTCGGGGGTTATTGATTCGCCATTTTCCGCGCGTTCTTGGCTTCTGCCTCACGTTCCACTGAATTCCGTTGCAATCAGGCCGTTTTTCTCAGCTTAATGTTCCTACCAGTAAGTCTAGCGTTTCAGCTAACCGTGGTGCATATATTACATGACTTGTTTGAACTTATCAGAGTCCATATGTTGTTGCGAAGTGAGCGTACGCTCCACTAGTTCTTATGTGGACTATTTATCCATGACTCAAATCTTAAAATTGACATAGTTAATATTACTATAATTCTCTCGTCTAACTCTTAATCAATTTTTTCATGTTAACATTATCATCAATTCCTCGTCTAAAACTCCTAAACCTATTTTCCTCAATAGCCAAAAAGTGTTCTTTCACTGACGTGTAAGATAGACAGATAAAAGTGAGAGGGACACTATAACCAAGAGCAAGTCACACTGGTTTTGACTTGCAAAAGAGAAAGAGAAATTTTACGTATATTTTGAGAAAATAATCTTGAGGCTTAATTTTAGGCTAAAAATTTTTTGTACTTAAGGTGCTTATAATAAGGGCTTATAACTATATATCTCTACGAACTTTCAAGAAATGTTATATGCTCGAAACTAGACAAAATCAAAATTCGTTTTCTTGATTTCAAATACAAATCTGGTAGTTTCAACTTGTGCAAATTTGCCGCTCAGATGCATGGACACCCTTCTATACATTGCAAAACTTATTTGTTTCCACTACGACTGAATTGGAGAAGTCACGAAGTCACATTCCAACAACTGGAAGATTGGGCCAATGGAAGGTGATGTCTTTATCAGTTTCGTGGGGGCAAGTCAAGAATCTATTTTTGCGCTTTGTTATAGAATAATCTCGA
>CM020179.1:40710676-40734289 GCA_009805545.1 Oryza longistaminata
TTCGCTGAAATCTCCCGGAATTCGCAGACTTCGTGGTGTACCTCGGCGACCTTGTGACCGCGAACAATCTAGGGATCCCCAACGCGAGCCTCTACTGGGACAGAGCGATTTCTCCGACCAGAGGCAGGGGGATCCCGTGGGCGACGGTGTTCGGGAACCACGACGACATGCCGTTCGAGTGGCCGCCCGAGTGGTTCTCTCCTGCAGGCGTTCCGCCGCTGCATTGCCCACCACCGAGCATGTCAGTTTCAGGTGAACTTATTTCTGAACTTGTTTCAGTTCAGTCACTGAACGTCAGCACAGAAAAAAGAAAAGAAAAGAAAGAAGGCAGCCACTGCATGCTTTCAAACAAAAGAAATCCTTCATTTGAACTTTTCAAGAAAACCATGTTTTTAACTTGATGTGCAGACTGCAGCTTCCGAGGAACACCGCGACTTGAACTGATGACAAGTGAGGTTATCCGCAATGGGTTATCATATTCATCAAATGGCCCCAAGAACCTCTGGCCTGCTGTTTCCAACTACGTCTTGCAGGTGTTATCAGAGAAGCAAGATGATCCAGCTCTGCTCATGTATTTCCTTGACTCCGGTGGTGGATCCTATCCAGAAGTGATATCCAGTGCTCAGGTTCAGTGGTTTCAGAGTCAGTCTCAGTTCCTTAATCCAAATGGAAGGTCAGAAACTTGTATCAATTTTGCACATACTCAAAATTCAAGCTTCTGCAACTCAAAATTAATGTTGTGTAATTATTCTACAGGATTCCAGAGATAATTTTTTGGCATATTCCAAGTACGGCATATGCCAAGGTTGCGCCGAAAGCTAAGTCCGAAATAAGAAAACCCTGTGTTGGCTCTATCAACAAGGAAGAAGTAGCACCACAAGAAGCTGAATGGGGTATGATGGATGCCCTTGTCAAGAGGGCTTCAGTGAAGGTTTGTTTCATCTGAACATTTCTTGACATGTATACAGAATTTCTTATCCCCTGAATCCCTTCAGATAACTTTAGATACACAGGTCAAAATTCAGAAGACACTTACTTTTTATTTGTTAGAGAACATATATCATTGGTTGTCATTTCACAGGCAATTTTCGTTGGTCACAACCACGGCCTGGATTGGTGTTGCCCACACGAGAAACTCTGGCTATGTTTTGCCCGACACACAGGCTATGGTGGCTACGGTAACTGGCCAAGAGGAGCAAGGGTTATTGAGATATCTGAACAGCCCTTCTCAATTCAGCCGTTCGTGTCCGGCGAGTACTACGACGGGCATCCTCGGGAGTATCGCCTGCCGACGGCGACGCCGGGGTGCAGCTTCGTATATGTTCCCGGCTGGAGCAGCTCTTGGTTTCTGCCCTACGTTGCACCTGAATCTCATTGCAATTAGGACTCGGTTTGGTGTCCATTTTTTTCTGACCAAACCTCTTCATCAATGTGTTAGTACATTGTTACGGGGCCTATGCACGTATCCTTTGCATGTAGCAAGGCTGAGACTCTCGCTTTGAGCATTAGAGACAAGTAGCCCGTGGGTTCCAGACTCGTAAGTTAACAGAAAAAGTCCACTTTGACTCCCATTAAATAGGCCGAATCTAATTCATACCCCGTAATATATTCTTGCGTGTGTGAACGAGAGATGGGTCTATATTTTTTAATTCTAATGTCACATAAGCGTCACGTGAGACGAGCACCAAGTCACTGCCACATCAGCGCTACGTCAGCAAAACCTCCCTCCAAAACCGCTGAGGTTGTCAAATTATACTGGTTTTAATAGTTTGAGGAGTTGTCATATCCTGTTTTGTAGTTAAGGGGTACGAATAAATTCGGCCTATATTTAAGAAGGTCAAAGTGGATTTTTTTTTCTTAAGTTAACACTACCTGCCAACTGTCAGTCTGCGTATTATGCAAGGCCCAACAGGGGTGCGCAGGAGTTTGCTAATTCTTCAAACAGTGACCTTTTTTTTTTTTGGTTTGCAGTAACTAAATAAGAAGAAATTTTTGGTATTTTAAAAAGCTAAATAGTCTTCCAACGATTTTTTTTTTTAACTCGTCTGTATATTAAACAAGTCGAGATGCATCTTCTAGCCACGACAACTTACTCATCTTTTATTAAAATCCATCTTCGGATAGCATATTCTTGCTTGCTACCTGAGCTCTTCGGCGCATATACTCTCTCTGATTCTGGATGAATGGCATGATTCGGCGTAACGTGACTGTCCCATTATCTTGTGTGCACTTTATTTATATTTACGCTAACAATCAGCGTAACGCAACGAAATAAAGCGCCGCGTCTTTACTCTTTACTCTTTTGTGGACAGTGACCCATCAATCAATGCACAAGCAGCAGGGACGTTATTGCAGCTCTACCCATCATTTGCAGCCACCAGCATCTGCTCCGGTACGCTTCTGCCACCGCCGTCGCCGGAGATCCGTCACGCGTCCGACTCCGCGCGCGCGCCGCGTGGGCCGTATGGTCTGGGGGTGCACGCTACCGGCGCACGTGCGAATTAGGATTCTCGAAGCACGTATCCTTTGCTTGTAGCAAGGCTGAGATTCTCTCGCTTTGAGCATTAGAGATAAATAGCCCGTGGGCTCCCATAGCCAGACTCGTAAGTTAACAGAAAAGGTCCACTTTGACTCCCATTAAATAGGCCAAGTCTAATTCATACCCCCACAATATTTTTTGCGTGTGTGAATAAGAGATGGGCCTCACAGATATCTTTTAATTCTAATATCACATAAGCGTTACGCGAGACAAACACCAAGTCACTGCCACATCAGCGCTACGTCAGCAAAACCTCCCTCCAAAACCGCTGAGGGTGTGAAATTACACTCGTTTTAATAGTTTGAGGAGTCGTCATATCTTGTTTTGTGGTTGAGGGGTACGAATTAAATTCGGTCTATATTTTAAAAAGTCAAAGTGGATTTTTTTTTCTTAAGTTAACACTACCTGCCAACTGTCAGTCTGCTTATTACGCAAGGCCCAACAGGGGTGCGCAAGAGTTTGCTAATTCTTCAAAAAGAAAATAAACAGTGACCCCTTTTTTTTTGTTTGCAGTAACTAAATAAGAAGAAATTTTTGGTATTTTAAAAAGCTAAATAGTCTTCCAACGATTTTTTTTTAACTCGTCTGTATATTAAACAAGTCGAGATGCATCTTCTAGCCACGACAACTTACTCATCTTTTATTAAAATCCATCTTCGGAGAGCATATTCTTGCTTGCTACCTGAGTTCTTCGCCGCATATACTCTCTCTGCTTCTCGATGAATGACATGATTCGGCGTAACGTGACTGTCCCATTATCTTGTGTCCACTTTATTTATATTTACGCTAACAATCAGCGTAACGCAACGAAATAAAGCGCCGCGTCTTTACTCTTTTGTGGACAGTGACCCATCAATCAATGCACAAGCAGCATTGACGTACTGACGTTAATTGCAGCTCTACCCATCATTTGCATTTTGCAGCCACCAGCATCTGCTCCGGTACGCTTCTGCCACCGCCGTCGCCGGAGATCCGTCACGCGTCCGACTCCGATTGACTGAACCGTCGGAGCACGTACGCCGGGATGCGGTGCTGGCGTCGCCTGGCGGCGGCCGGCGCACTGCTCGCCGCCCTATCCGCCGCGCTTGCTCTGGCGGAGCACCGGCGGCCTGACACCACCGCCAGCAGCAGCAGCAGCCGCCGGCCGCTGCGGTTCGCGTCGGGAGGAGGGTTCAAGGTGGCGCTCTTCGCCGACCTGCATTACGGCGAGAACGCCTGGACGGACTGGGGCCCCCGGCAGGACGCCGGCTCCGACCGCGTCATGGCCGCCGTCCTCGACGCCGAGAAGCCCGGTGCGTGCGGCGTCCCCTCGCCTGAAATGTAAAATTGCGAGTTCTTTTTTGTTCGCTGAAATCTCCCGGAATTCGCAGACTTCGTGGTGTACCTCGGCGACCTTGTGACCGCGAACAATCTAGGGATCCCCAACGCGAGCCTCTACTGGGACAGAGCGATTTCTCCGACCAGAGGCAGGGGGATCCCGTGGGCGACGGTGTTCGGGAACCACGACGACATGCCGTTCGAGTGGCCGCCCGAGTGGTTCTCTCCTGCAGGCGTTCCGCCGCTGCATTGCCCACCACCGAGCATGTCAGTTTCAGGTGAACTTATTTCTGAACTTGTTTCAGTTCAGTCACTGAACTTCAGCACAGAAAAAAGAAAAGAAAAGAAAGAAGGCAGCCACTGCATGCTTTCAAACAAAAGAAATCCTTCATTTGAACTTTTCAAGAAAACCATGTTTTTAACTTGATGTGCAGACTGCAGCTTCCGAGGAACACCGCGACTTGAACTGATGACAAGTGAGGTTATCCGCAATGGGTTATCATATTCATCAAATGGCCCCAAGAACCTCTGGCCTGCTGTTTCCAACTACGTCTTGCAGGTGTTATCACAGAAGCAAGATGATCCAGCTCTGCTCATGTATTTCCTTGACTCCGGTGGTGGATCCTATCCAGAAGTGATATCCAGTGCTCAGGTTCAGTGGTTTCAGAGTCAGTCTCAGTTCCTTAATCCAAATGGAAGGTCAGAAACTTGTATCAATTTTGCACATACTCAAAATTCAAGCTTCTGCAACTCAAAATTAATGTTGTGTAATTATTCTACAGGATTCCAGAGATAATTTTTTGGCATATTCCAAGTACGGCATATGCCAAGGTTGCGCCGAAAGCTAAGTCCGAAATAAGAAAACCCTGTGTTGGCTCTATCAACAAGGAAGAAGTAGCACCACAAGAAGCTGAATGGGGTATGATGGATGCCCTTGTCAAGAGGGCTTCAGTGAAGGTTTGTTTCATCTGAACATTTCTTGACATGTATACAGAATTTCTTATCCCCTGAATCCCTTCAGATAACTTTAGATACACAGGTCAAAATTCAGAAGACACTTACTTTTTATTTGTTAGAGAACATATATCATTGGTTGTCATTTCACAGGCAATTTTCGTTGGTCACAACCACGGCCTGGATTGGTGCTGTCCACACGAGAAACTCTGGCTATGTTTTGCCCGACACACAGGCTATGGTGGCTACGGTAACTGGCCAAGAGGAGCAAGGGTTATTGAGATATCTGAACAGCCCTTCTCAATTCAGTCATGGATACGGATGGAGGATGGGACAACGCACAGCGATATTAGCTTGAGATCCTAGACTTGTAAATGAAATGTAGTTGCTGGAGTTTTATTTCAGACAAATAAAGAGTCCAAGTAGGAAATTGAAGGTGGACACTGTATATAATTAAGCTGAGCCCCCTTGTAAAATTGTAATATATGCGTACAGAGTAAGAAAAGGTTATCAGAAAGAAAGAGCAAAGAGTACACGACTTAGACTCTCACTCAAAGAACGGAAATTTTCGCATATAGGATTTTGCCGAATTAGTTTTTTAACGACTCACGAAAAGCGGAGCGTTACACCCAGGCAATTAAGAGACTCTAATTAGACTTTTAACACCGCATACCGATGGCTTCTATCCAAATTCCAATGGGCCCAATTGGATCGGGTGAGTCTCTGCGATCGGTTTCTATACAAAACTGTTATGGGCCTGCAATCCAAATTCAGATGGCCCAGTGTTAGTTACGATTTGTGGGCCTATTTGGTTCTTTGCGCTTGTCCGGAATCAGTTTATATTGTGGAGGAATAAGTTCACTTGAGGTTTCTTAACTTATTAACAAATCTGATTTTCATCCTTCAACCGGAAAACAGATATAATAGGTCCCTCAACTGTTAAAGCCAGTGCAATGTAGGTCTCATGGCGGTTTGGACGATGTTTTTAGCTGGCATGGTGCCTATGTGACTAGTTTGACTCGGTCTTTATCCCACGATAATAAAAATAATATTTAAAAATAGTGTGGCCCACGTGGGTCCCACATGTCATTCTCTCCTCTCTCTCTCCCGGCCATTCTTCTTCCTCCTCTATCCTCTCATCATCTCTCTCCCCTATCCTCTCTTTTCTCCTCTCTCCCTTCCATGTACAACGGCAGACAGGCGGCGGGGAGAAGGGGCGGCGTGCAGTGGCTATCGGGAGAAGGAGCGATGGTCCTCAAGGGCTCCCCGCTGCTCCTCCTCCCAATCGTCGATTCTATTACGACGCCGCAACTGCCCAAGCACAACAAACATAAGAGGTGGACATCCTTGGACCTCGCGGGCTGCCAGCGCACAATCAACCCGATAAGGCCAACCACAACGCACCCTCCTACCGCGCCGTCTACCGCCATCAGCCTCGCTGGAAGATTAAAAAGTAATCAGGAAAAAAAAAAGGAAAGCGAAAAAAAATCACGGAAAAAAAGAAAACGGCAGTGGTTGGTTAGCGAAGAAAATTTCGCGCGCGCGCCGCGTGGGCCGTATGGTCTGGGGGTGCGCTCTGCCGGCGCGCGCTTCTGGCCCCAGCCTAGCTCGCTGCACGGAGCCGCCCGTGCCCGCGCCAACCACCTCGGTTACAATGTCCGCAAGTTGGCGCGCAGCTCACCTCCTCTCGCTCCTTGAGCTTTTCGGGCCGCCGGCGGCGGCCGGAGCTACACCATGTGTGAAGGTTATTTTTACTCTGGAAAGGTACAGAGATTCTACCTATTGCGTTAATGATGGGTCAAAATGATACAACATTCCTAAGTAGGCTGCCAAACGGCGAAAAGGCAGAGAAATACTAAAAAAACGTAAGAACGAAGTGTAACAAAAAGGTAAGAAAAGCTAGAAAAAAAGGAAAAGGAATAAGGGAATAACAGAGAAAACGGAGAGAAATCTTAGAGAAAACGATAAAAAAAAAAAACTGGTACTACTGTCTCAGCTTAGCTTGTTAATCCAGTGTGCGGATTCGCACGTGATGCCCCAATAAACTATCAACTTAGCAACGGCGACGAAGACAGCGGGGCTTCCGCCATCAGACGGAGGCACGGAGCTGGTATTATTTCCATCTCGCTCGATCTCAACTTGTTACACTTCCGTTCTTATATGATCGTATATATGAAGGCTGACGAAAGAACATATAAGAACGTATATGTACGATCATATATACGTTCATATAAGAACAAAGCTGACGATGAAGATCATACGAGCAGCACACTAGCTAGTAGAACACATGGACATTCATAATTTCATATAGCCACTGCTTTATTAAAACCTGAAATACAACAATAGCAGATAATTTGCAGGGTTACGGCTACCAGCTTATCACATGATGCCGGATTCTCTGATACTCATACTATACGAAACTGGCAACAGCTATGTGTGTGTGTGAGAAATTAAAAAGCTCCTTTTCAAGATCACGAGAACACCTTTCAAACTAATTCAGAACTTGATAGGGTACGCCGGCGACTTGTCGGGGTTGAACAACCCATAGTGCCTCTCCGTCTCGTCCCCGTCCTTCTGGTTCTCGTTGAACATGGCGAATATGTACGCCCCCACGGCGGCTGCCCTCTTGGGCGTGCCCATGCCGACGTGGTCGATCAGTCCCTGGTTGTACCTCCGCGCGTTGTCCGCGCTCGCGCCGGAGCCGCCGGCCGATGGCCACCCGCTCTCGGACACGACGACGGCCACCCCCGGCGCCCCGGCCTTCTCCAACGCCGAGTACATGGCGTCCACCATCGCGACGAACATGTTGCTGTATGTCCGGCCGTCGTCGGTCACCGTTGCCGTGGTTGGCTGGAAGAGGGCGAAGTTGAGGTCGACGTCGCCGCCCTTGTAGGCGAAGTAGGGGTAGACGTTGGCCAGCAGCGGCGAGCCGTTGCTCGCCAAGAACTTCGCGATGGGGCCCATGACGGCGGGGTCGCTGAACTCGCCGCCGGAGGGCGGCGACGAGGTGCCGAGCACGTCCATCTTGACGGCCGTGGACACCTTGATCTTGCCGAAGCCGGCCGCGGACAGCGCCTTGGTGAGGTTCTCCATGGCCGGGAGGATGCTCCGCGTGGCGTCGCCGGACACCTCGTTCCCGACGGCGATGTACCTGATGTTGACGCCCTGGTACGGCTTGATGTTGCTCTGAACCCAGTCTGACGCGGCGGACAGGGTGAGGAGCTTGTCGATGGCCGGCTCGTCGACGATGACGGCGATGTCGGTGCCGGCGAGGGCACGCAGGGTGGCGGCGTGCGGGGAGTAGATACGCATCGCGGCGATGCCGTTGGACTGGTAGAGCTTCACCACGTCGGCCGGCGACGGCAGGTTGTTCCCCAATATGCCGTTGCACACGCCGATGGATTGTACTGCTGAATGTTGATCGATGATCAATGCGCGCATGCAACCATGCAAATCAAATGTGTTAGTATGTGTTCTTCATGGTTTAATTCCTAGCGTGTAAACTGGTGGATCAAAATATATATCTGCATATATATACCTGTAGGGATGGACACGAGGGACCCGATGAACAATGCGACGGCTAGCGCGCAGGCAACACCCTGCCCTGCCATCTCTTCGCCGTGTAGCCGCTACAAGATAGTTGATTTGATGTACTACTACGTGAGAAGGCACCCCTATTTATACAGTTACATTTTGAGCAGGAGAATGCAACAGGATGGATAAATATATGTTAAAGTTAATATATAATAATCTATCATATTATAAAGAGAGCTCGAAAAGTTTGTGGCTAATTGCATATTAATTTGAACTACTGTCTCTATCAGTCAATGTTCAGTATGCTACTAGTCCCTTCGATCATGTATGTCTCCATTAACAATGAAACCGGTTGTACAAGCTAGAAAATGTCAAATGTGCATACAATATTTGATAGTATATATGTACGGTTAAGTTGCTTTCTCTCGTACGTTTACTATCATTTTCAGTACACGAACTTATCCAAAATCGAAACGATTTTGTATTGAAGAGCATGCATGCATGTCATCGCTCTGCTCAACGCCTCAACTCAACTAGCTGTTCAATGCACGCATGGTGACTAGGGAATGCAATGGTAAACTTACAAAATAGATATTGAGGAGCTGACTCAAGGATTAAATAGCATCAATTCCGGATTTTATTTCGGTATTAACAAGCAAGTACCGAGCTGATTTTATCCGATTTGTGCAGTCTTAAGTAGCTTTGATAGCATCACGTTGAGTCGATCCAATTAGTGAACGAGGATTTGGTACCAAACAAAGGGCACATGTATCATCAGGAACTAATTATCGCTCAAAATCGGTGGGCATGGACTGGCATCATATGGCATGCCAAACCCGTTGGTCCCCCCGGATGTACGATTTCCATTAGGTTAATTAGCTACTCATCTACTCCCTCCGTCCTTAAATATTTGACGCCGTTGATTTTTTTTAAATATGTTTGACCGTTCGTCTTATTAAAAAATTTTGTGAAATATGTAAAACTATATGTATATATAAAAGTGTATTTAACAATGAATCAAATAATAGGAAAAGAATTAATAATTACTTAAATTTTTTAAATATGATGAACGGTCAAATTTTTGCTAAAAAGTCAACGACGTCAAATATTTAGGGACGGAGAGAGTACAAATCTATAGAGGACCCCAAAATCGAATCGAAAGAAAAAAGGTGACTATTTGATTTTGAGTTTCTTAAAAATTCACTACTTGAGGCTTGAGCACTGTGGAGTATGGGCTTTTCGGCTCAGCAAAAGGAAACGTTATGGACATTGCCTTACGCCGACGAGCGGTAGGCTCTCCAAGGCCACTGGCCCACAGAGTAGGCCCGCAGAGGGGAGGATTTCGCTTGACCGGGTTGGGTTACGTGGGCTCTAAGTGGATCGCCCATCTGCGGTCCAATTCAGATTGGCCCCATTGAGACGCTACCCTTTGTTGCAATCCAAATTGTAGTGGGCCGAAAGGATCGCTACCACTGGTCCAGACACAAATAGGCCTAACTGGGCCTAAATGTTTCAGTAGAGTTGGTTCCGATCCAAAATCTGATGAGCCCAATCGGATTGCTGCGTTTGTCCTGGGAATAAGTTCACTTCAGGTCCCTCATCTTGCTATTGAGTTTGAATTACATCCTCGAAACCGTAGTACAAGATACAGTGCGTCCCACAACTTAATTACAATACTGCCCTGAAAAATTTTGGAGATGGATTTTCTTCCCACAAGGAGACATCACTTCATTTCTTACATGCCACATAAATAGTTATTAGAAATTTTTTTTAAAAAAATACAATATAGATTAATATGAAATATATCACTCCGCAAACATGCAAAGTCAAATTCGACTTTTACAAGTTACAACAAAAAGAATAAATTAAACTGAAAATAGTTAACGTACATTTACAGTTATATTTGTTATTTTCTTACAATTTGTAGAAGTTGAATTTAAACTTGCATGTTTGTTGATTGATATATTTCATATTAATTTAGTTTGTTAATATTTTAATGAGTATTTAGGTGACATGTAAGAAACGAGACGATATTCTCTCGAAGGATAAAAACACTTTACCCAGTACACTAGATAGCTAGAACACTGGCATGGCCGCATGGCCGTGGAGATGAATTTATTAAAGCCTTAGGAATTCACCATATACAGCCCAGGATAATCTTGTTGACGATGAGCCCAAGTTCGCCGTGAAGAATCTGTGGAGAAGATGAACGAGAGGTGTTCGACGAAATGCACAGAGCTTTGGGACAAAGTGAACACCGAGGAATTTTGGTGCAGCCAATGAAACGCTGCTTTTCTGTTTACACTCCATACTTATAAAAGAAATTACATGCAAGACATGGCCTCAGTGGCCCTTTGACAAGTACACCACGATGCACACACACGTTGCCCACAATGCAACACCATGCACACTACGCCCGGCACTAGCTAATGCTGTAATGCATGAACTAAAAAAAAAGGAATTATTCAACAAAACGAAACATGCATGCACCGGAATCATGCAACAAATCTGCCGGGCTACAATCTTACCACATCATGCTTAAATTAAATGACAGATGGCCTATCCAAAACATGCAAGTGTTACGTATATATACGTAACAGTTTATTATTCGATCAAATCCAAACATGCAACTGGAACTTACGTACTATATAGTCGTTGCTTTCCTCATCGATCGATCTCCTTAATTGTATGGAGCCTGGAGCCTGTAAGTGCTGTTCTTTAGAAATTAATGGTGTAGGCCGGCGACTGATCAGGGTTGAAGAGGCCGAAGTGCCTCTCCGTCTCGTCGCCTCTCTTGTCGTTCTCGTTGAACATGGCGAAAATGTAGGTCTCGATTCTCCCGGCCCTCTTGGGCGTCCCCTGCCCGACGTGTTTGATCAGGTTCTGGTTGTACGTCTGCGCGTTGCTGGCGCTCGCCGCCGTGCCGCCGGCCGACGGCCACCCGCTCTCCGACACCACGATCGGCACGCTCCCGGCGCCGGCTCTCTCCAGCGCGGAGTAGAACGTGTCGACGCTGGCGTCGAACAGGTTCTGGTACGCGTTGCCGCCGTCCTGCACCACCGTGCCCGGCGACGTGAAGAGCGCGTACTTGATGTCGATCTGGGCCGTGTTGCCCACGTAGGAGAAGTAGGGGTAGACGTTGGCCATCAGTGGCGCGCCGGTGCTCGCCAGGTACTTCGCGATGGGCGTCATGTACGAGGTCGCTTCGGGGGAGAATAGTACCTCAAGTTGGAATGTCTTTCGAATCAGAAAATGATGCGTATGATATGTACAACTCATATGCCGGGAAAATTGGTTTTAGTATTAGAAAGAGCACCACAAGATTGAGACCAGACAAGACTATATACCAGAAGCATATAGTTTGCAGCAACCAAGGAGAACGAGGAAAGCACTCATCACATGTCACTTCAAAAGAAAATGCTACTACAAGGACGTGCTGCAATGCTCGTGTTCAATTCAGTATAAGTCGTGAGGGAATTTGGACAGTGCAAAAGGTTGTCCTCGAGCACAATCACTATCTTGCTAGTCCAAATAAGAAACACATGTTGAGGTCCCAACGGAATATCATAGAGGCGGATAAACTTCTAATCAGTCAAATACGAGAAGCTGGAATACAACCAGCCCAAGTGTATGAGTTTTTCAAGCAATGGTATGGAGGAGCTGAGAATGTTCCATTCTCACGGATGGATTGCAATAATTTGATTGGCCGTGAGCGGAAGAAGTACTTGCCATCCAATGATGCACAAACGCTACTGGAGTATTTGAAGAACAAGCAGTTAGAGGATCCTACTTTTTTTTATGCCATACAAGTAGATCAGGAGGATGGTCGGATAGCTAATTTCTTTTGGGCAGATGGTCAAGCTATCATGGATTATGCATGCTTTGGTGATGCTATGTCATTTGACACCACATTTCAGACTAACAAGTTTGAAATGCCTTTTGCTCCCCTCCTTGGAACCAATCATCATAAGCAGACAATTATTTTTGGGGCTGCACTGTTATATAGTGAAACGATTGAATCATTTGTTTGGCTTTTCAACACATTTCTAACAGCAATGTCAGGCAAGCATCCTAGCACAATTTTCACAGATCAATGTGCTGCCATGGCAGCAGCAGTAAGGATAGTATTTCCAAACACAAGGCACCGTCTTTGTATATGGCACATTTATCAGAATGCTGCTAAACATCTTAGTCATGTAATTGCTGACCATCCTCAATTTCTTGCTGATTTTAAGAGTTGTGTTTACGAAGAAAGGTCTGAGGCATACTTCGACAAGAAATGGAACGAGTTGTTGAGTAGTTATAAGCTTGAGGAGAACTCATGGTTGCAGAACCTATATAAGTTGCGGGTTCATTGGGCTGCTGTCTTTCGTGATTCTTTTACTGCTGATATGACCTCTACTCAAAGGAGTGAAGGTATGAACAATGTTTTCAAGAAAAGGTTTCGTAGAAAGCTTTCCCTATCTGAACTCCTAGAAGAATGCGACAAGTGTGCAATGAGTCTTCGTGATAATGAGTTGGATGCAGACTACAAATCACGACACTCTACCCCTGTCACTTATATTCGAGATTTACCAATGCTGAAGACTGCAGCTGAGTTGTATACAAGAAGGCTTTATTCAGAATTTGAGGAACACTTTAAAGAGCAGTTTTCTTTCTCATGCAAATTCCTGAAATCTGAAGGGTCAATCATGACTTATAAGGTGATGCCTATGGAATTCCAGGATGAAGCAATAGTTGTATTCAACTCCGAGGACAAAACAATAACATGTTCTTGTCACATGTATGAATGCATTGGTATGTACAAGCATTTTTCACTTGCACTCTAGTTCACAATATATTTTGCTTAAAGTATTTCTACATGTTTGACAGGTATATTGTGCAAGCATGCTCTCCGAGTCTTTAATATCAATGAGGTTTTCATCTTGCCAACTCAGTATGTACTAAATAGATGGACAAAATATGCAAAAAGAGGTTTTTATTTTGAGAAGAAACAAATAAGTGACAATGAAACTTTGAGAACGCATGCAGCGCGCATCTCTCGGAAGGCGACATCTGTTGCATTGAAATGCTCAGTATCAAAAGAACTTCTTGATGATATGGAAAAAGCTATAGACAAGTTGGACCTAGAAGCAGATAATTCACTGAGCAAAATACACACCAAAACTTATGAGGTTTCTCAAAGTTCTAATGGATGTGTTGGAGACATATTAAAAGGTAAAGTATCAATCAGAGTTCCTCAGGTCATAAAAGGTCCAAAGAATAAAAGATCAAAAACTGTACTTCAAAAGAAGAAAGGGAAGAAAGGAAATGCTGCTAAGAAAAAAGGTAGTGCTTCTCACTTAAAAATATTTTTTACATCTCTCTTGTTAGCTAGTAATATTGATTCCCTTTTATATTTGTAATCTAAAGGAGAAGATCCAAAGAAATCAACAGACAATGGAGAAATGATTCAAGATCCAGATGAATTGATTGTAAGATTAATGATCTTGCTTTCCTTCCAATAATTCATTTAGCTGCACTTGGCCTGAATAATTTCATTTTTTTTATTAGGGCTCTTTTGATGCAAACATTGATGATAATATGCATGAAGATTTTTCAACCATGGTTGCTCCTCCGATCCATGGAGAATATACAAGTCTTTTGTTTGGACTAGATCAAGATGCCATGGCTGCTCGGAAGTTACATTTTGATTAAATAGGAAATTATGGAACATGTAAGGAGTAGTCGTGCTTTGGCAATTATTATTGACATGAGACTGTAGTTTTGCTGTGCCAGCAGCCTAGACCTTCTTTGTCTCTGCATCTGGATACCCTTTTAGCAGCCTGCTGAGAGCCTTGGTGCTCCTTGTGATTGGTTTGAAAGCTGGAATTCTGGAAACCCCAGCAGTTTGTATTTTCCATTTCCCTTTTGTTTCTTTAAGTACTGTATGAACTCTTATGCTTTCAAGTAAAAGCTGGAAGGGGTAACCGTCTTTTGTCTAAAAAAACAAGACTGTAGTTTGCCATTCCACTGTTTTGGAGGTTTATAATAAGATGTTGGGCTTTATTTTGTGGAGACTTCCTATGTTTTGGAGATTTATAACCAGATGGATGCAAATCTTGATGAAATCTGGAAATATGAATTCATATGATGAGATCACTGTATCCAATCTGATAAGTAGAAATTACAATGTGCTCATTGACAACTGTTTACAGCACCATATATTCACAGCATGCAAGACCATTTGGTCCAGATTTCAGAAGAAAAAGACAACCAAAACAATGCCCTTCAGGAGTAGTACAAGGCTATAAGCTAATTTAGCTATATTGGCCATATGCACTTCAAGTTCCTTATCTGCAGTGGACACTGGACAGACTATCAGAGTCTCCAGCTCCTCCTTTGGCGCTGCTACCTTCCATTTCTCTTTTCCTGGAAAGATAACATATGTGTAGTAAGTCACTGTTCGCAGTAATATGGAATAATATTCAGCAAATTAGCACTGCAATTTTGAAGAGCTTTAGTGAAACAACAAATATTCAGAAATAGCTCCATCTCCCAAGTGGACAAAATATTTGCAGAAGGTTCAGATAGTGAGTAATATGATTATGTCGACAGAAACCTTCTGCAATTTCCAGTTGAGCTAGATTATTAAGAAACACTAATTTTACATCCTTCATGAACACCAATCCGTACATGGGAGAAAACTACACTAATGCATTTAATCATTCCAAATTTTCAATCAAGCAATTAGAATCGAATTGCATATTTTCAAAAAAACATACCTTCTTGCTGCCCTGCTAGCTGCTACTGCTCCCTGTAGACCTGCTCACTCCTGCGGCGCTGCTGCTGCTTGGCTGCTCGCCAGCGAAAACCACCATCAATACTGTTGAGGGAGTTATTCTGCGCGGTTTTAAGTACTTGGAGGAGCTATTATAACGGTTTTATGGTTGAAGGGTAGGAATCAGATTCGAACTATAGTTGGGGTAGTCTAATTGAACTTCTTTCTTTGAGTAATGTCGCCGAATGGCCCATGCACATAAGCGGCGTGTTGCACATTTTGCTCGGGTCTAGGCCGCCTTGGGCTACCAGACCAATCGTTTGTCGGGTCCTCGGCCGGTTGGCCCCTCCCAATCGTTCGCGCCGAAGGCCGAACACCGACATCTCAAGTTCATGTGACTGTGTGGAGACTGCACATTCTAAGTACTCCCTCCATCCCAAAATGTATAACGACGTTGATTTTTTTAAAAATATTTGACCGTTCATCTTATTAAAAAATAAATAATAATTATTATTTTTTTCTATCATTTGATTTATTGTTAAATATACTTTTATGTACACATTAGTTTTACACATTTCACAAAAATTTTTGAATAAGACGAACGGTTAAACATATTTAAAAAAGTCAACGGCGTTACACATTTAGGGAAGGAGGGAGTAGTAACGAGGAAAGACATTTCCTTCACTTTATTCATCATCATATATTATCAACATAGGACATTATTGGTAGCCTTTTTAAATTAAAGTAGTATACATTGAAAAGTGCATCCACACGTATATATAGTACTGTCGCGCAGTACTTCATTGGAGTAGACGAGTAGTTACCGCTGCTCTGTGTGTCTTATTCGGGAATTAAAAAGAATACTGCTATGTGTGCAGCTAGCTTTTTTAGCTTAATTAAACGTACTAGAAGCGGATGGGATACACGGGCGACTTGTTAGGGTAGAAGAGCCCAAAGTTTTTCTCGGTGGGATCCCCGTTCTTCTGGTTCTCGTTGAACATGGCGAATATGTACGCCTCCAGTGCCCGAATTTAGCCCATACATGGGACTGGACCAAAGGCCCATGATAATCTGGCCCAAGAAACAGATGAGCTATCCTGAACGGTTTTGCTATTTCACTTGGAACAGATTTTTGGACTTCAATTTTTTGATTTTTCGTTCGTAGGATCTTTGCATCAAGATTTGTGTTCTTTAGATTTAATTTATATTTATACTTATTTACACTGTTACAGTGCACCAAAATTAGATTTTTATTAAGTTTACGATTTTTTACATGTTTATTCTTTTTTTTTATTTCATTCAAAAAGGGTTGTACACATTGTTGAAAATTCTGTAAGATTTGAAACTTCAAACCTGTTGAAAGATCAATAGTAGTCCCTTCTGAAATATGGAATAACCAAAATTCTTCTCTTTAATTTCTTCATTTAGAAGTAGAGATCGAATAATATCAATCAATTGTTTACCTGCATAAATTTAACAAGGGTCAATTCAACACGATCATCACACAGTACCTGATTAATTAGTGGAAGATAATTAGAAAGGCAGATAGGGCGGTTACAACCTGCTTAATTAATTAATTACTACTCCTTTAGTAGGCTTATATATTCTCCCGACATGTAAAGGGTACCAGAGGATTCGTTTATTCTTTGAGTGGATGCTTGGCATTTGAAATTCATTGCTTAACACTAACCCTACTGATTTATTCCGGCATTGACGTGGAAATTCCTGGTTCTGTTATGCGGACACGTAGAAAATATAAAGTGGGATATTAAACAAAAGGATTTTGGTCCAATGTCATCCAAAAATGAAAAATGTGCTTCATGATATGTCTACCCCAGGGCATTATTCGTCCTGTTAAAATGGTAAAAACAAGCAATTAGGGCGGATCCAAACCTTATCGGCATCTCTAGGTTTAGTATACATTACTGTACAGCATGATAAAGTTCAGCTCAAATGGCAGGCAACTAATTATCCGATTGAGTCGATTAATTAAGCTCAAATGTGTTGTAAAATAATTTATAGATTGTCCAGCAAATATTAGTGTTTAATTTGGTTCGCGCATCTGCTCTTAGCTAGTTGTGCATTTTTTTTTTAATATTTGCTACTCTATATATAGATCAATTTGCCTCATTATCCTCATTTTTAAATTCAGAAACGCTTAGAAGTCTTCCGGCTAGCTCCACAAGATGGTGGGCTAGCTGGTCTGGATTCGAAGCCTTACCCTTATAATTATTTGATATTAAATCCTTCCGTAATATTCGTGTTTTGTTTTAGGAGAATGGAATGGAGCGCTGCGAATTTTGCAAAAACATTAGCATGTGCACTTCCCGAGTTTATAAACAGTACGATTTTTAAAAAACAAAATTATATCTGAACATATTATAATGTTGTTTTAAATAAACTTTTAAATTTTTATAATAGCTAATTTATTTATCTGTACCATCGAATAATTATCACAAAGTCAGCCATCTATTCAGCATTTCATTCTATTCATCACAAAAACATAAATATATATTTTGATCATAGTAAAACCTCAATTTGCCTGGCATACCCCCATTTCAATCAAATAAATAATTCAACTTTTATAATGCTGTCCCCTCCGGCCAAAAGCAAAGCTAGAGAAAAAAAAAATCCAAGTACTAAACCTCTAATAAGCGCACAACATTCCCAATCAGTGCCTCCATTAATTAGAGCCTGTTTGGTAGAATTTTAACTTCTAAATTTAACTTCAGGAGTTAGATCTAGAGTAGAGTTGTGGAGTAGCCTAAACCCAACTCCAACTCACTAGTTTATTTTGTGAGAGAACTCCATCCAACTCCGCTCTCATTTTAGGTGAAGATAAGATTATTTGGCTGGAGAGGCGGAGCTAGAGTTGGAGCTGTGCTAACAAGCCCTTAGTTATTATCTCTTCTTCTTCCTTGGTTCAGTTGATCCCGTCACCTATATATAAATAAGCATCGCGCCTTCTCTCATCATCACCATCACAACCAAAACTACTCCAAGGATTTTCCAAAGTCTCCATAGATCTAGCTCGATCGCGCTCGAGCTAGAGTGAAGCGAAGTGAAAGAGAGGTTGGCAATGGCGGAGAGGGTGGCGCGGCTGTCGTCGCAGAGGGCGGTGGTGATCTTCGAGGCGAGCCACTGCTTCATGTGCCACGCGGTGAAGACGCTCTTCTCGGAGCTCGGGGCGAGCTGGGCGGTGCACGAGGTGGACAAGGACCCCAACGGCAAGGACGTCGAGAGGGCGCTCGCCGGAATGGTCGGCCGGACGCCGCCGGTGCCGGCCGTCTTCATCGGCGGCAAGCTCGTCGGGCCCACCGACCAGGTCATGTCGCTCCACCTCGCCGGCAAGCTCGTCCCGCTCCTCCGCGAAGCCGGCGCCCTCTGGCTCTGAGATACTAATACTACCAGCTAATTAATTAACTAGCGATCAATTAATGGCGATAATTAACTAGCTCGTACTACTGTTGATTCTGCCACATGCAATATGTGATCAATCTGCACTGATGGTCGTATACACAATGCATCAGTGCAGATAATTAATTAGCATACATGCATATGATCTTCAGTTGTACCTCTACGTACATATGTATGGAAGAGAATGCTTTGCAAGTGATCATGAGTATGTGTTCAGCTGGTCAGAAAGATCAGATTAGTTAATTAGCTAGTACGTATACTAATTAATTATCATGAAGAGCTGAAGGCATTAGCTTTGATCCTTTGCTTTAGGCTTTAATTTGGTGCCATTAATTCAAAGTAGTCTGATCAGAGAAAGGGTTAACTTAAACTACTCCTATATGTCAGTGCTAGCTGCAAAAGTACAAATATGTCGGCTAATGCCTTTCAGTTTTCAAAAGTAGCCGCTAGATTTAATGAAGGGTTTAGTAGCTCAATGTGTGTCCCATGAAGCCATGATGCAAATTACGCAGTGCGCACCATATATACTGATCCAGTGATCCTTTAATTGCCCTGCATTTACGAAGGCAAAGTCCTGAAAACAACAGTGTCAAATTTTGTTAGATTTGTTGTCGGAGTCGATCGATTAGAGACGTTTGAAACAAATTCTCACGACATGTTATACTACCTGCAAAAAAAGTTACTAGGTAATTCTCAGAGTCAAGTTGGGCCAAATTAGCTCTCTATTTTGTCATACTTTATAGTGTAACTTTGAGAATTATTGCGGTGTCTAATATATTAACGTGTGTAAGGTTTTTGTGCCTTTTTTTTAAAAAAAAATATTGAAGTGTTGAATACCTGATGATATATAGTGCAAGTCATAGTGCACTATAATATAAGGCTATGACTTGTTACTAAATCTGCAATTTTACGATACTCTACATTAAATTTGTATTTTTTTGAGAAATTTAAGATATTATATATATATTGTAAGTCATAGTCTTATACTCCATCCGTTTCTAAATATTTAACGCCGTTGACTTTTTTAAATATGTTTGACTGTTCGTCTTATTCATAAAATTTAAATAATTATTAATTCTTTTCCTATCATTTAATTCATTGTTAAATATACTTGTTTGTATACATATAGTTTTACATATTTCACAAAAAGTTTTTGAATAAGACGAACGGTCAAACATGTGCTAAAACGTCAACGGTGTTAAATATTTAGAAACGGAGGGAGTATTGTATTACAACCGGTCTCGCTTTTCGTTTACATGCAGCTAGAGGGGTAGAACATATTCGTGAGAGTAATCCTTTATTCACAAATCGTGGCGCATCGACTTGGTGAAAAGATATACATGGCGAGATCGAGATTCGAGAGATATATATTCTTGGAATCCAACACGTACAATAGTAGATGCAAGTTGATGTGTGACTCGATCCTTGGTATTGCAGACACATAGAATCCTATATAGTGTATACTATAGTAATTACTAGCTTTGTTCGTAGCGATTCCAATTAGCACTCGGCGTAACGTGTTGCAACTTGCACGTGTGTGTTTATATACCCGCGTGCTGCACGTACGTACACCCTCGGTTCAAAAAATTCGAATCTTAGCTAAATATAAACATGAATAAGTACTACAGTACATGTCTATATTCATATATATGAATTAATTTTTTAGTAAATTTCATAAAACTATATATGCTTTAACTAAATTATCACAAATCTATATAGTTAACATTAAATTTCTCACATAACTACATATTTAAAGTAGAGTATCATAAAACTGCAAATTAATAACAAAATAATAAGAAAACTATAAATTTAGTGTCAATTTAATCACAAAACTTATATGTTTATAACGCAAACGTAACACTATTGCTAAGGATTTAAACTACAATATCTATCGGTTTGTGATAACTTTTGTTATTAAATATGTAGTTTTGCGGTACTTCATCTTAAATCTATAGTTTTGTGATAAATTTAGTGTTAAATTATTGTATTGTAAAACGTCACCTTAAATATAAATTTTATGATAATTTAGCTAAAATAACTGTAGTTTTATGGAATCTACTCTTAATTTTTGTTAAATGGAGAGAGTATGGATGATGCCAACCAGGATGTGTTTGAAGATAAGGATTATTGAGAACCCTTTCTCCCAATACGTAAATTGGAGCGTTGGATTAACACATGATTAATTAAGTATCACTAATAAGACTTTTAAAAAAGAACTAATATGAACGGTTAAAGCAACTTGCCTATAATTTTTTTTAGAAAATAAAACATTTAAGGACCCCTTTGATTTGGAGGAAAAATATAGGAATTTTAGAGGATTTCAATCCTATAGGAAAATTTCCTATGAAGCCCTTTGAAACAAAGGATTGAATCCTATCCAATCCTTTGAAATTCCTATGGAATGAGCAATCCTATAGAACAACAAAGGGAAGGTTTTTTTGCAGAAATACCCATTTTAATGGGTGCCCTGCATTACGAAGGCAAACAACAAAGTAATTTTTGTGTTTGGATCAAGAGAACGTTTTGAAACAAATTCTCACGACATGTTATACTACGCAAAAAAAGTTAAAGGTAATTCTCAGAGTCAAGTTGGGCAAATTAGCTCTCTATTTTGTCATACTTTATAGTGTATCTTTGAGAATTATTGCGGTGTCTAATATATTAAACGTGTGTAAGGTTTTTGTGCCTTCTTTTTTAAAAAAAAAATATTGAAGTGTTGAATACCTGATGATATATAGTGCAAGTCATAGTGCACTATAATATAAGGCTATGACTTGTTACTAAATCTGCAATTTACGATACTCTACATTAAATTTGTATTTTTTTGAGAAATTTTAAGATATTATATATATATTGTAAGTCATAGCCTTATACTCCATCCGTTTCTAAATATTTTAACGCCGTTGATTTTTTTAAATATGTTTGACCGTTCATCTTATTCATAAAATTTAAATAATTATTAATTCTTTTCCTATCATTTAATTCATTGTTAAATATACTTGTTTGTATACATATAGTTTTACATATTTAAAAAGTTTTTGAATAAGACGAACGTCAAACACGTGCTAAAAACGTCAACGGTGTCAAATATTTAGAAACGGAGGGAGTATTGTATTACAACCGGTCTCGCTTTTCGTTTACATGCAGCTAGAGGGGTAGAACATATTCGTGAGAGTAATCCTTTATTCACAAATCGTGGCGCATCGACTTGGTGAAAAGATATACATGGCGAGATCGAGATTCGAGAGATATATATTCTTGGAATCCAACAGTACAGTAGTAGATGCAAGTTGATGTGTGACTCGATCCTTGGTATTGCACACACATAGAATCCTATATAGTGTATACTATAGTAATTTACTAGCTTTGTTCGTAGCGATTCCAATTAGCACTCGGCGTAACGTGTTGCACGTGTGTGTTTATATACCCGCGTGCTGCACGTACGTACACCCTCGGTTCAAAAAATTCGAATCTTAGCTAATATAAACATAATAAGTACTACAGTACATGTCTATATTCATATATATGAATTAATTTTTTAGTAAATTTCATAAAACTATATATGCTTTAACCAAATTATCACAAATCTATATATTTAACATTAAATTTCTCACATAACTACATATTTAAAGTAGAGTATCGTAAAACTGAAATTAATGACAAAATAATAACAAAACTATAAATTTAGTGTTAATTTAATCACAAAACTTATATGTTTATAACGCAAACATAACACTAGTGCTAAGGATTTAAACAACAATATCTATCGGTTTGTGATAACTTTTGTTATTAAATATGTAGTTTTGCGGTACTTCATCTTAAATCTGTAGTTTTGTGATAAATTTAGTGTTAAATCTATAGTTTTGTAAAACGTCACTTAAATATAAATTTTATGATAATTTAGCTAAAATAACTGTAGTTTTGTGGAATCTACTCTTAATTTTTGTTAGATGGAGAGAGTATGGATGATGCCAACCAGGATGTGTTTGAAGATAAGGATTATTGAGAACCCTTTCTCACAATACGTAAAATGGAGCGTTGGATTAACATATGATTAATTAAGTATCACTAATAAGACTTTTAAAAAAGAACTAATATGAACGTTTAAAGCAACTTGCCTATAATTTTTTTTAGAAAATAAAACATTTAAGAATTGGAGAAGCATGCGCACATAAAAAAACCATGGGGAAATTGGAAATAGGAAGTACAGCACATGATTAATCGATGCTTGGTGTTGTGTCGTCGGTTGCTGATGGATGACAACACCGAGACGCCGGTCGGTGGCCACGTGAGAATGGAGCGCCCTGCCCGTTTTATCAGGCCCGGAACATCTCGGCCTGTCACGTACGTAGATGGGCCAAGATTGTCGATGGACTGGGCCATCCGAGATCGGACGCCGCACCGCACGGTCCAACCCAAAGAGGCCCAGTGCAGTGGCACGCAAAAGCTCCACGCGAGGCATCATTAACCGCCTGACCAATCACAATCACAATCGGCATAATACTGTGACGCTCTGATACTGACCGCGTAGTAACTTCATCCCAAAATAATTTAATTTATCCATCCTATACTAATATAAACTACTACCTCTGTCTTAAAATAATTTATTTTATCCATCATGTACTAATATAAACACGAAAAACAAAATATAAGAATACTAATACTTTATCCGATCCCAGTGTAACCATTTATTATTTTATCTATTCACAGTATAATTATTTTCACTTTTAAATAATTTCAGTACAATGATTATTACTCCTTCGTTCCAAAATAAGTGCAATTTGTACTATTCACGTTCAACGTTTGACCATTCGTCTTATTTAAAAAAAATTATAATTAATATTTTTATTGCTATTAGATGATAAAACATAAATAGTATTTTATGTGTAACTAAATATTGTTAATTTTTATAAATTTTTTAAATAAGACAGACGGTCAAATGTTGGGCACGGAAATTTACGGCTGTATTTATTTTGAGACGGAGTTAGCATGAACTTAACGTTGTGCTTGCTTTTTTTTCAAATTTCAGCACGTACCAAACGGCAGCAGAAGCAGCAGTTGCTGACCCGTCGTCCTGGACGGTTTGCGGCGT
>CM020179.1:40734314-40775841 GCA_009805545.1 Oryza longistaminata
GATCAATTTCTAGAAAATTCTCGGGGCGGTGTGAACGCCTGCCACGACACGATCAAATCTCGTGTTACGTAGTACAGACAGGCACGCGGTCAAACTAAACCACTAAACTAAACACACGATGCATCGAGCGGTCGAGACACCGACCCGACCGGTGGTGGGGCGTGGCACGTCACCAACGTTTGGTGCGTGGAGCGGCGCCGTTTCCGTCGTGACAGAACGGAACAGCAAAATCCGTGGCGTGGCGCCACTTTGCACCCCTCCTGCTTCCTCGGCGGCCCACGAAAACGACGCCACCAAAACCCAACCCAACCCAACCCAGCCCAAAAGAGACGCTACGCTAGCTGCGCTTCTGCTGCTGCTGCTGCTACCACTAGGCGTCGACGTGGCCAACCGTCCACGAGCTGTTTATCGTAGGATCTGGATGTCTGCTTGGTAACTTATCAAACGTACTAATTAAAGTCCAAATTTAAAATCTACTTTCTCTAGTTTCTTTTTTAGTGTAATGTGTGTTAGTGAGGCTGTTCGGAAACACTGGCTGATGCAACAATTTGAAACGTGGCTGGCAGCTGGTTCGCAAGCTACAACCGTTAGCATTACTGAATAGCCCCCATCAACTTTTCAACGTACGTTTAACTATATATTTTACTAAAATATTATATAAATATGTAAAATATAAATCCGGCTTAAATAACATATAATCACAAGAAAAAAAATCATACAAGTTAACGGACATTGTACATTAACACCAGAGCAAGTGATTTTTTCATTTAATATAATACAAATATAATAATTTTGCTATAAATTATTTTTTTCCTTTTTATTTTGCTGCTATTATTAGCTGTAGCTCAACGCATAAGTTATTACCACCGTAACTCCAAGCCTATTTAGTGAATTACATAGCCCTGTTCTCCCATGAATTTGCTTTTCGAAATGCTTCATGAATTATTTCTAAATTATTTTTCTTTGTTCTATTTATTTTTCTACGACTTTACCAGCTCATCTATCACATCTTAACTGTATTTTTTAAAAAATCAAAATTCTACTAGTCGTTTACTGAAATTACCTACCAATCTAAGCCCTATCGGTTGGCTTGATAAGTCAAAGCAAAAATCAAAATTTAAACGTAAAAACTTGATTGTGTAGTGGATTTTAAAATATTTTCAATACAAATTCTTTTTATCATTGATTTTCAATACAATATAAAAGTTTTACTTAAAGATTAATTTTTATTTTTTAATAAACCGTCTTGATTTATCAGGGAATATGGAGAAGCAAATTATCAGGGAATATGTACAACCCATAAAACTCTGTTTCTTGTATGACT
Source organism: Oryza longistaminata (assembly GCA_009805545.1). Lineage (NCBI taxonomy): Eukaryota > Viridiplantae > Streptophyta > Magnoliopsida > Poales > Poaceae > Oryza > Oryza longistaminata. Next base: position 40,735,639 of record CM020179.1, read on the forward strand.
TTGCCTACTGAGTTCTGAAACGTTGTATCCATGTGAAATTTTTTACTGGAGAGGTCAGGGTCAATATGACATTTGTGAAGCCTGAAAAGAAAAAAAGAAAAAAAGAGAGCTTGACCTGTTCAGGGCCTGCCAGTGAGTGGGGGTGATGCAAACATGGGCCAGAATTAAGAGGAGAGTCTCTCTCTCTCTCTATCTCTCTCTCTTGCCATTTAAAAGAGGAGGTGGCAGGCAGGAGAGGAAAGTGGATGTGCCCCCAAAGATCCCCTCCCCTCTCCTCTCTTCTTCACTCTGCCCCAGAGCTGACTTTTGCTTCTTACTCCTACTACTACTACTTGTCTCTCTTTGCACCCTAGCCTCATGTTCTTCTTCTTCTTCCTCTCCTCCTTCTTGTAGCTTCCACCCCACCCCACTCCCTCCCACCCCCGCCGCCCGCTTAAAAATCCGATTTTGGGGAGGTTCGTGCCCTCAGATCGGGGAGGGGGTCCAACCCCCCATTTCGTCTTGCTGCGGCGGGGAGGGTGGTGAAGCGAAAGTTTGGATTTTTTTTTTGGGAAGGTTCTGCTTGGATGAGTTGCTTCCTGTGCTTCGGATCGGCCCAGGAGGGGGAGGCCAAGAAGCCCGGGGCTGACTCCAAGGACGCGCGCAAGGACGGCTCCGCGGATCGCGGGGTGTCCAGGGTCGGATCAGGTGTGTGGAGGACAACTGGATCTTGGAATTAGTTTTCGCGGCGTTTTGCTGCGGCTTTCAGATGTTTTTTTTTCTTTCCTTCTGCTGCCTTTGTGGCGCTGTGGTTTCCCTGTTCATGTTGCGTTTGTACTGCTTTGCGGTGCGCGAACGATGATTTGGTGATTTAAATTAGACAAATGTGCAGGGTTGCTGTCGTGTTAGTAAGCTTGGAGGCTGTATTTATGCTCAGGCACGCTTTCTTCTTCATTTAGAGAGGGAAAATAGGGGAATGCATGGGAAACTAGTGTTTGCCATAGTTTGTGGCTAGGATAGCTAGGTGTTATTAAGGAAATATGTATCATCCTGGAAATTTTAGGAGATTCGTGAATAGATAGTGTTGATTTTGATGGTTTGTCTTGTTTAGATGCGTCGGTAAAGGCTCAGGAGCATTTTGAAGTTGTCTTAGGCTGGATAGTATATTTGTGTGGGAACAATGGGGGTAGAAAGTGATGGATGTGTTGTTTACTAGTCCTTGAACTCGATACTATTTATGAATATACAAATATGTAGATGTCATTTCATTTTGTTTTTGAGTATACGAATTGCGGGTATGTTGGCCATCGTACCTGTCCAGTTTGGCAGCTGGTTCATCTTGGCATGTTGCAAATTATCTGTAAGGACCTGGGGTTGACATGATATAATAAGGATTGATTTTAGTGACCTAGGACAGTTCATTGTGGATCTTTTCTTCATGAAACTGATTGGGGGAGGGATTATTGGAAGTACATGCTCTGTCTTTACGTTATTCTGTTTATGCTTTGAGTATTGCTTCACAAATGGATCGGTGAAATCTGCTTCGTTGGCTTCTATCGAGTAGTAAAGTGTACTAAATACAGTACTTTAAATGACTGATTTAGTTTTATGTTTCTGCTGATAAGAGTGTTAATGCTCAGAGGATAGCACACTACCATTACTCTGCCCCTCAAAAAAGAAAAAAAGAACCGATTACTAACTCTACAACATTTTCTTCTTAGATAAATCGAGATCACATGGTGGATTAGACTCTAAGAAGGACGTTGTCATCCAAAGAGATGGGAACAACCAAAATATTGCTGCACAGACGTTCACTTTTCGTGAGCTTGCTGCTGCCACCAAGAACTTCAGACAAGATTGCCTATTGGGTGAGGGAGGTTTTGGCCGTGTATATAAAGGACGCCTGGAGACTGGGCAGGTCAGTCTTTCTTAACCTATCTAGATCTATTGAGATTTTACTAAATACTTGAAGTTTAGGTTTTCAGTGATTTAGTTAATATTCAGTAAAATGTTGGCAGAATTGCTGTTTTGCTTTATCCCTGGAGCACTAATGAAATATACCACTTCCCAGGCTGTTGCTGTGAAGCAACTTGATCGCAATGGTCTTCAAGGAAATAGAGAATTCCTGGTTGAGGTCCTCATGCTCAGTCTTCTACATCACACTAACCTGGTCAATCTAATTGGCTATTGTGCTGATGGTGACCAGCGCCTTCTTGTCTATGAGTTTATGCCATTGGGATCACTGGAAGACCATTTGCATGGTTTGTCTATCTTCTCCTTGCCTTTCTAGTCTTGCAAGAGTCCACGGGCGCTTGAAGCAATGTACATAAAGTAGTAGTACTGCATTATTGTGAAGTACTATACTTAGTACAGCTGTTTAATGGCATCCTGTTATGTTTAAAGTTCAATGGCAGCTTCAAATGAAGATAAAAGTTTTCCAAATTCTGTTTTGTAGATTTGCCACCTGATAAGGAACCTCTTGACTGGAACACACGGATGAAGATAGCTGCAGGTGCAGCCAAGGGCTTAGAATACCTACATGACAAGGCGAGCCCGCCAGTTATTTATCGTGACTTCAAATCATCAAACATTCTTCTTGGTGAAGGATTTCACCCCAAGCTGTCTGATTTTGGTCTTGCAAAACTTGGTCCAGTTGGTGACAAGACCCATGTTTCAACACGTGTGATGGGAACTTATGGCTACTGTGCCCCAGAATATGCAATGACTGGGCAGCTCACAGTGAAATCCGATGTCTATAGCTTTGGCGTTGTTTTCCTCGAACTGATTACAGGGCGCAAAGCAATTGACAACACAAAGCCCCAGGGGGAGCAAAACCTAGTGGCATGGGTATGTTTTTATACTATACTTGCATCATAAATGCATAATAAATATATTCCAGTGACACCCATTGTATGCATTCTTCTTTTGAAAATAAAAACATTACATGTATCTCAGCGTTTTATTTTAGTACTGTTAGTGAAATACAATCCCGCCAATCAAACTGATGCCACCCACCTGTTTCTTTACAATCACACAACAAATAATTGTAGTGTTTATGCTAGCTCACGAACGATTTGATCATGGATGGCCTTTACTTCCAAGTGTCCAAATTGTTTCCTTGTGGCCAGGAAAAGTTGTTGTTTTGATACCGATATTTGCCATCCACCTTGGTAATTTTGCTGATGGCGGCAAACATTTAGCAAATTTGAGGAGTTTGGGCATTATAGTTCAGCTGTTCCATTCTCTTACAAATGGAAAATTTATGTTCTGTTGCTCGCTCAAAATTTATAAATGAAACCGGTTTCTAATGCAATCTTAATTGAAAAAAAAAAACTTTGTGGACATTTTTATTTTGGATAATCAATACATTTCATCTGTTTGCAGGCTCGTCCACTATTCAAGGACCGCAGGAAGTTTCCTAAAATGGCTGATCCAATGCTCCAAGGTCGCTTCCCTATGAGGGGTCTGTATCAGGCTTTAGCTGTTGCTGCCATGTGTTTACAAGAGCAAGCTACCACTCGCCCTCATATAGGAGATGTTGTCACTGCACTCTCATATCTAGCTTCTCAGACATATGATCCAAATGCCCCTGTTCAACATAGCAGGAGCAATTCGTCAACTCCTAGGGCCAGAAATCTAGCTGGGTGGAATGATGATCGACGCAGTGTGCGTTCGCCGAATCATCATTCTCCAGATCTGAGGAGGGAAGCTGCCAGGTCATCAAGAGCAGAGGTTAGCAGGACTAGTTCTACCGGTGATTCTGGCCGGAGATCAGGATTGGATGATTTAGATATGACAGGGTCGCAGATGGGTAGTCCAGCTCAAACAGGAAGAAAAAGAGACCCCCCAAGGACTGCTGATAGACAGCGTGCTATTGCAGAGGCCAAAACGTGGGGGGAGAATTCTCGAGAACGGAAGCATCCGAATGGTCATGGCAGCTTTGATAGTACAAATGAGTAAATCGGACGGTTTTTGTTTCAGAAATCAGTCTACGGAGGATGAATCTGCTCATCTACACGAAACGGATCCAATCAAGTAACATTGCATTGGTTCCACACGGTTCTTTATCTGTGAATAAGATCCTTGTTCTTCCCCGGCCATCAGTGCCACTCCATGGTCACACTGTCATTGCTATTTGACATGTCTTAGATCTCCCGGCGTCCATTCCTTGTGAATGTGATTGTGTCATGTGTCTTTAGAGTTCGGCTCCGTTCGGGAGCCGATAAAATTCAGCTGGAAAGGTAGGCAACAGAATAGAGGAACCTGATGAATGCCTTTTCTTGGTTACCTGATTGCCATGCTCATGCTCAGCACCACCTGTGTTACGAATGTTACAACTTTCAAGTTTGGCTACCTGAGAACTTGAAGTTTCTTCTGATGAGAATTCAGGTTTGGAGATAGGACACATTACCCGTGTTTCGTACAGTTTTTTCTTTTCTTTTCTTTTCTTTTCTTTTCTTTTCTTTTGAGTTGCCTGAGCACTTATTTATTTGTATTAGCTTACTGTACCTCTCATGTATCTTAGCGTGAACGTTGTTCGACATGCAGCAAGAGGTTTTATCTGTATCAAGCTATTTCAGAGCCAATGTGTTGTACATGTAATATTTTGCAGTAGTAGTTAATCATGTGTTCATCTTGCAAAGCCAAATGAGCTGTATCAACTATCAAGCCAATCTGATTGGTGTGGCAATGCTCTTTGCATTGTTGCTATCTGCAGAAGCTATCTGATGCTTAGCTGCTACTCTCTCCTTTCCATATTCTAAGACATTTGGGTTTTGTTCTTGGTCAAATTTCTTTAAGTTTAACCAAGTTTATACAAAAACGTAGCAACCAAAATGTCTGATAATATGAAACGGAGCGTATGATAATATGAAACAGAGGTAGTACTGTTATGCAACAATGCAAGTACTTGTGAACTGAACAATGCTTCACATTACCAAACCACATTTACAGCATCTCCAAATCCTCTTCTGACGCATGAACAATTTTGACACATATGAGCATCAGAGAGAGGAACACACATGTAGTAGTACTGTACAATAATATAACACATCTAAGCTACCATTATACTAAATCTGTTCCATTTTGAATCATTGGTCACTGTGTTCTAGGTCACCTGACAAACCCAGATGCTTTGACAAGACGATGTTGCCGTTGATGTCCATCCGGTAACGCAGCTTGCTGTAGTCCATGACGATCCTGCAGGAGCTCCATGCCTCGGCGTGCATGCTGACGCCGAGATAGTATATGTGGTCTTGCACGCTGCTCCCACTCACAGACCTGAAAGGTGAAAGTGGCGTCAAAGAAAGAGAGAGATCATGAAGAGCTCATCAGGTTCAGGGTCACCAAAAGGAGAGGAGATGATGAGGTGTGGTTCACCCCCCATCTGCTTGTGTTTGTGCATATGGAGAAGAAGAAGAAGAGGGGTAGTACCTGCAGCATGATGGGTCTTCACCAGAATCATCACAGATCTGCTCTACTGAGTACACCAAGCTTCCTAGTCCGACGTTATGAACCCATACCTGAAGAAAAAGAGCATCTTTTTTAGATAAAAAAAGAGGATTTTTATTGAACTCGGTCGATTACATCAAAGTGATAGAACCATATTGAAAAGGAGCACTCAGCACTACATCATGCATTGGAAAATTATGGAAATGCAAGATGGGTAAGGTTGCATGTGTCCTGTAAGCAATTGATCTCGTCAGAGAATGCATATATGGTTCAAGGTATTGAGTTTCAGGTAAGCATATTAGACAGGTAAGAGTGTATCATACCTCTCTTGGGAAATGATGGTAGGTCTTCTGTGGGAAGAATGAGAAGTATGGTGGCAGGTGAGGCACGATATCATGACCATGAGTAACTCGGATTGCGTGAGGCAAGTATTTCTTGAAAAAGGAAGCAAAAGCAGCATTGCCAATCCGAGGCTGCCCAAATGTCATTAGCTTCACACCATCTAGCCCATAGTTCACCTAAAAGAAAACAGAATTCCTGTTTAGCTGTAGAGGCAAAACCTGGAGGTAAGTAAGGAATGGAAACCTACAAACCGACCATAGATGTAGATTGCTACTACATAACTGAAAATTAGTACTAGGCTGGCAAAGGAAAGATGAAAGATCGGCTCCAAGAAGATAAAAAGGCTTGACAGCTTCGCAGACTATTTGTCCATTTGACCAGAATATAAAGTATTACTATCATGGAAGAAGGTGTTTCCAAATTCCAACAAAATAAAGCACTTCTCTTTTATGTGAAGTCAGATGTGGAGAATAAAATGTTTATAATTTATTGCACAAAACTAAGCAGAGAAACAGTATGTGGTGTAATTTTCTAAACAGAAAGTGATATAGGAGCTAAAAGTGAACACTCTTGAATTCAGTTAAGATGCAGTACTCACAACAAGATCAAGTGCACAAAACGAAGCCATAGCTCCACCCATTGAATGCCCTGTTACCATGATCGGAACATCTCCAAACAATTTTCGAGTCTTCTGAATACCGCTGACAACTCCATCGCGCATTGTTGTGTTATGATAAGCAGAATAAAATCCTCGGTGTACCTATGGTGAGGTGGAGCACAAAATGAATTTGGTCTGCCAACGTTGCAACTCATAATGCTGAAGCTAGCATTGCTCACCATTGCTTCAGGCATACCAGGGTAGTCAAGATCAAGTTGTTTCCATAGCAAGTCCTCTATCCAGTTCTGAATGCTGCGAAATCGAAGGATCAGTACAGATTAAAGTAACTACTTTATTAAATTAAGAGAGTACGTAGAATAGAGGTCAAGTACTTTATAAATGTGAAGTATGCACACATGAAACCAAAATACACAACAGAATACCCTTACAAGTAATAGAACAATCAAAATCAAAAATAAATTTCAGTAAGCAAGCAAAATGAAACAGACGATAATTACCTGTTCTCTTGAGTTCCTCTAAATACAACTACTATAGCATTGATATCACTTGCAAAACCTACATATGCCTGCACATTTGTTAAAATATTATCAACAAACAAGATGCTACTAGAGACATGAAGATAAGTGTTATGTTGTACACATGCAGAAACGAACCTGCAAGCAGTTCTCCACATCTACGATGATATCCATCATTTCAAACCCCTGGGCATCCAACAAATTTACTTCAATCATCCGCGCCAAGAATTGCAGGAAGTTGCCCAAAAGTCAAACAAAATCATGCCATGGCAAACAGAAAGTATACCAGTGATAAAGGATTACCTCAATCAGGTCACCACATCTAGCACATGTCCATGTAAACAATTGCGTCAGGTCAGCAGTATAGATCTGCAGGACATCCTCTATGTTAAACTCCAAAATATTAGAAAAACTGTTGCAAACGGTTGATCCATATTGAAGGATGATCTAACATTCAGGAATAACTTAGATAAAGAAAAAGGTGAATGAACTTACAGCTGAAGCATATTCCACAAGTGTCTTGGCAAGCTTTGGGTTATATATGGTGGTAGAGGGATGGCGTTGAATGACCTGAATTTCTTTTATCACCAAATGTAAAAGAACCAGCATCAGTCTTTTAAAAAGGAAAACAATGAACATCTAGCGAAGCAACATTCAACATGCTGGATACATGTAGAAAAGACATAACTAATGACGGAAAATGATTATGTAACATGACAAAAAAGAAAAAAACACAAACATGACAAAAAAAGAAAAAAAAAACACATTATTGTAACAGCTAAACTTTTGGATTCAAAGTCGAAGAGGATATGTAACAGCTTTGAATAGAAGCTGCATGAAAGAACCCTCATAGTTCTTCTGTAATAGCCATTTGATATGTCAGAAGGAATTTGAAATTTCGCACTATATATCGTAGTACCAATGCCAGCTAGATACAGCTACATCCAGCCATTTTAACCAGAAAGACTAAATTGAAAGAAGGTAATTATATACTAGTAAAAAATGGAAAAAGAAACTCTCATACTATTTCAATATACTACTAGTATATCTAGACAGGAACTACAAAGGGGAAAAACATTGAGGTATGCAAATATTGTGGTTAACTGCTAAGTTTCCTTGCCCAATGTGAACAATTCTCCCGCTAATCATTATTTCGTCAAAAATAAAAAACTGTTAACTTAGTTCAATACAACTTATTTGTTTGACGAGTTCCCAATATATTTCCATCTAGCAGCAAGCTAAAACGTAATCAAGCAAAAAAGACCAGCTCTAAATGCAAGCAGGAAGGAATCCACTACAACATTTTGAAGTCAGAAAGGGAGATGATTACCCACCTCTCCCGGAGCAAAGCACAATCAAGCACACCAAAAGCGCCGCCTTTAGTAGCCCGCGGCGCTCCATGCCCTGCCAAAAAAGAGAGAGAAATAACCAAGCGCCCATGACAAATCTTGGCAAAATTTGCACAAATAACTCACCTGATGCCCCAAATCGGCCAAATCCACCCCGGAAATTCCGCCGCCGCGCGATCGAGCAACCGACGAGTTGGGGGGAATCGGAGAGTGGCGACCAATCGGTGTGAAATCGAGATTTTATTGCCGTATATAGGAGTAGTAAAAGATTATTAACAATCCGAGTTCGTGTAAGTGTTTGAGCTAGTCAAGAAAAGTGAGGAGCAAAATAAGTTAAAAGAGGCGAGAAATAAATTAAAGATTAAATTAAGGAGCGAGAAGAGGGAACACGAAATGAGGATTAGCGAAGATATATATATAGCCGAGCGGGTCTTTGGATCAAATGACCAATTTGCCCCTAATGCTTATCTGGATTTAGCTGATTAGGATGGTGGTTTCGGGTCAGATTAGAGAGGAAGCGGATCGCCATCCGATAAGATTCTTTGCATCTCTTTCTCTTCCTCTTGGGAGTGTTTGCCGCCGAATTTCTTTCTGGTTCGGCCATGCCATAGAGTGGGCTCCACACGTACTGAACAGCGATTTGTTGCTACAGTTTTCCCCCTTTTTTTTCATTTTTTACCTTTATTAATACTACCTCCGTCCCAAAATGTAACATAGCTAAAAAAAAATACTTATATTTTAGGACGAATGGAGTATATTATCATATGAAGAAGAACTGAATATAGTCAGATGTCTCTCCTAAAGGTGTACCCCCATCTCAAAATATAATATAACAAATTCTAAAATTCGATACATAGGTCATAATTTCAATATGAGTTATGATTTATGAGTGTAGCTTTTTCATCACGTACTAGGGTGGAGTAGTTGCGTAGGAGTAGTCTTTTTAATTTTCTATTAATTTGCTTATTGCAATCTTGATTATAAAAACTTACAAACATTAATTTTAGGCCTTTTTTATTGTAGTTTAAATGAGACAGACAACACAATTTATTGATGATTACATATTTTACAATCATATGAAAAATACATTTTGATAACACAGATGGAGTCATCAATCTGAACTAAAAACCAACTATGGCATTGTTTCTTTGTCTTTTAAGATGAAGAATCTTGTTTCAACCAAGAATATTTTTGGCTATTTTGAATAATCTGTTGTAACTTATGGGTTTTTGCGAGTATCAATAAAAATATATTGAGTTAGATATGTGAAGGTTATGATTGATTGAAAAAAATAAAATAGGTGAAAAATAAATGTGAGACTATTTATGTGAGAATAAGTTTACTTTTCTTCTGCTCTATTAATATACAAGACAAAACTTTTGTCTTTCTTCAAAAAAAAAGTTACTACTCCCTACATTCCAAAATAAGTACAATTTTACATTTTTTATGTTCAAAGTTTGATTGCTCGTCTTATTTGAATTTTTTTTAATTAATATTTTTATTATTATTAGATGATAAACACGAATAGTATTTTATGTGTGACTATTTTTTATTTTTTCAAATAAAACGGATGGTTAAACGTTGGATACAAATATCCATGACTGTACTTATTTTGGACGGAGGTAGTGTATTCTGAAATAAATTTTTAATCATAGAATATGCTATATTTGAATATGACCGAGGGACTGCTGCTAGATAACGTACAGTACACTAAACAGTGTACGGCAGCCACAAAATACTTTCATACTGTTTGCACCTCGTTTAGTTTGTCACTGTAATTTAAAGTATGGGTATGTTGCACCAAACTAGTGATGGTGTCGTCACTGCGCCGGGGACATCGCATCTAGAGCTATAGCTTGGTCTCTTTAATCTGCACGAGTATCCATCAGTTTGTTGAGTTGGTTATGCATGAATTCGACGTAACTTCTTCATGTGGCAATAACGATGTAACGATATAAGTATGATATATTATGATGTGCAAGTAGCTAGTACTGTACTGCAACAGTCATATATATGAATAGAGAGGCTTGATTAATTTGGCTTCTTTCTGAAATGTTTAATTATCTAAACCTTGTTTGAAACCTGCTACCTGAAAGACGAGCGATCGATCGAGTCAGCATGCAATTAAGCATCGACGTCGCGTGAAATGGCAGCGAATTTAGCGTGTGATAGCCTCGTTGCTTGAACGATCGGAGCAGCTCACCTCTGGAATCGAATTGAAGAAGCCTGACACGAAAAGGCGAGAGAGAAAAATTCTTCATATTGATTTCTCGCTTAATTCTGGCGTGCCGGAAACCGAAAGGAGGCGATCGATCGATGCGTCGAATCGCATCATATCGATCGATCGCCGACGCAGGATGGCAGGTTAGCATCATCAGGATGCATGGAAATGTGGAAGCACTGGATTTACCAAATTTATCTCAATAATAATGTTAACGGATTAGATTCCGCGCTCTGCAAGCCCAAGATATTCGGATGTGTAGTGGTGAGATTCGGTTGTTGAAGATGCATCCTCTAGCAATAGGATGGTACTATTACCTGTACCTGCAGTGCACGGTGAGTGATCACGCACGTCAGACTGATCAGATCATGATGTTGCGATTGTCGACGATATCGAGCTGCAGCGTCTATCTACGGAGCAGAGCTCCTCTTCATCTGGTCCAGTATTCCAGTATGGCCATCAGGTCACCTGATCAGGGCAGCTAACCAGCAACCATTTGATCTTGGTGTGCAGTACTGCCTAAATGCTATATTCGTTTTAAAATATTATTACAAAGAATATTTTAGAACGGATGAACTACTGTAACATATTGGAGAATAAAAATTCTCTAATAAGCCAAACCAACATATTAGAGAATAAAAATTAATTTTTAGATAAAACTTTTATATGTGTGTTAGCGACTTAAAAGCCAACACTGAAAAAAAAACCAAGTTGAAAATATCTTAAAACAAATTCGTAAAAATTATGTTTGAAAATACAAATTTTGTCTCTGGCTTCGGTTTATTAGGGCAACTAGTGAGACTAATATATGCGAGCGAAGGAGCCTAAAGTGAACTTTTTTCCTGAAGAAATCAACCAACCGGGCCTTGCCTTATATAACGGCCCACCCATCTCCCCCTCCCAGGCCGGACGCGGAGCCCACGGAGCGATGCGATGGAAGGAAAGCCAGCGCTGCAGCGGCGCACCCAGGCCCAGCGCGGGGCTCTCACTATCACCAAACTCACTGATTAATTCGCGCGTCCCCACAACCCCACCGCCCCACGACCACGAGCGCGGTCGTGCGATGCCGTGCCGTGCGAAACGGCTGCATATGCTCTCGCATCTGTGGGACTCGATCAACCCAACGGTGACCCTGACCAGTGACCACCGGCTTCTCTTCTCCGCCGGTTAGTGCTGCTGCTTCGGCGGCGATGCGAAGATAGGATTCTAAATTTCTAATCTCCCAGATGGAAGTACACCCCTTTTTTTCATATCAATTAAATAATTATAAAAAATTGACAAGGTAAATTAATATATAATTTATCACTCTATGAACATGCAAGTTTAGATTCGACTTCTACAAGTTATAATAAAAATAGTAACAAATTAAACTGTAACTAGTGTATTTTTTTTATTTTTGCTATAACTTATAGAAGTCGAATTTGGATTTGCATGTTTGTGACGTAATATATTATATATTAATCTATCTTATAAAAAACATTAAAAAGATTTCATGACTATTTAGTTGATATGTAGTGCTTACAAAAGTTTCCCCATCTCAAATCATCATCATCCAACTACTACTGCAAGTTCCTACTTCTGTCACCTACTGCTGCATTCCCTGCCCCAGATCGATCAGGTCCCCAACTCACAACGACCCATGCATCTACTGAACCTGTGTGCTTTACTGAAATCATGCACACCCTAGGTTCGTTATTCTTCTCCTCTCACCTCTAATTCTCTTCACATCGTACTATGTTACATGCACCATAACATCAGGTACAAATTGCTCGGTATTCACAATGGAGTATAAACCTACCTCCGATTTGTTTTCATTCAATCCCAGCAGCATCCTATTCTGCTTGTTTCGACCGATTTAACAGAAAGATGTTCAGATACGGTTGCTACTACAATACAAACACCTTTTCTGAAGTTTCCGGGTTTTTACACAAAAGTTGCAGAAGAACACGGTTCTCCAAATCATTTCATATATTCCATCAGCCCGCAAATCAACAGTATGCACATAAAAATTCTAACAACTCGCAACAGAAACGAGTCTATTACAATTCGAAATTCAGCATAAATTATTTCGGAAACTGAGCATATGCAAATCGGTCAGAAAAGATCGGAACCTATGCCTGGCTTAAAGCTTGACGATGCCTTTCGCTTCTCCTCGATCCCCTCTGCTCATCTGAGAGGATCGGAGCACCACCGCCGCCGCCGCCATTAGTAGCAGGGGTACACCACGCAGCGCCTGCGCCGCGGCGGCGTGCACAGCATCAGCAGCAGCAACGCGAGGACGACGGCGACGAGCAGCCCCAGCAGGTTGAACTCCGGATCGTCGTCCGTCTGGCTGCAACACAGCTTCCCCATGCCACCCGCTTCAGAAGGAGAGGACGAGAGTTCTTGGCTTGCAAGATGAACTTCGCTCGGTCTCTTTCTTTGAGAGGAAGTAGAAGAGAAGGAGGCTTCTTGGCAGTAGTGGGTTTTCTGAATCTGAAAGACTCTGAAAGACTCCGGATGGAGGTCGTCTCGTCTCTGTATTCTATGACACTTTGGCTATGAATCTTGGGGTGCTTTCAAGCATCATGTGGGCTGGCTGGTTGTTGAGGCATCACTGTCTAGCCCTTCCATGATGCAACTTCTTTTCCATGGCTATGTCCTTTAGGTTGGATATCAGACAAATCGAACAACCAATTCCGCACCAACCATGGCCACCACTACCAGCACATCAGGATAGAGTTCTTGCAAGTTATAAACTTATAACTATGTAGATTGAAATGCATTTCGGGATTTAACTTGTGTTGATTAATCTTGAAATGTCTAGTTTTAAATTTCTTTCTGATTTCAGTATGGTGGACCTGATCATCTCTCTTTTAGCCAAGACCTGATCAATGCAAACTTATAGATTCAGTTAACTGGCACTGTCATTGACGTAGTATTAATTTGGATATAGGATCATCGCTGATGCGCTGAAAATCAAGTTGGATCCACCCTTTGATGATACTGAAATGCCAAGTGGTGAAAGACCAGGTTACATTAATTTGAGAACCTGTTCTTTTATTCTTCTCTAGCACGGTTCTGAAAAACAATGGTTCCTCTCTTTTTTTTTTACAGGACACTGTTGAATATTCTGGTGAGTAATCCCTCCGTTCCAAAATAAATGCAGTTTTGCACTGTTTATGTTCAACGTTTGACCATTCGTCTTATTTGAAAAAAAATTTATTAGTATTTTTTATTGTTATTAGATGATAAAATATTAATAGTAGCAATTATGGGCGTCCACTGCTTCACATGATAATCACATCACTTTGGGTTATGCTACGCACGTCATCAGCTTTCATTAATAACCACTTGCTGTCACTGTATCATGATCCTGACTGCAATTAGGCTTCCTAATGTGGATAAAGACTTGCAAAGATGGCTACCAATTGCTTCTGCTTAATCTGAATAAAGAACATTCTTACCTGAACTAACACAAGGGCTGCAGGCTGACCTAGACTGCACTGCAATTTTTTTCTCTGACGGTGACAGATTCAGCAATAATGAGAGATCGATTTACTGATCCCCTCGTGGCTGTATTACAAGCCAAGCAACACCTAATCTACGTGCTTATTAAATAATACATATACAGCACATGCTAATCAACGTTAAATACTCGAAATTGCACAAAATAGCAGTCATCATCTCAGTTGAAGATGAAGTATTTAACCAACAAGAACAGATAAGCATCATGTACAGTTTCTTGCTAATAAACTGAAGGGAGAAAATTTGGACATTTCGTGGAGGCATGCAGCAATGCGTTTTGTTTGGAACGATGCGTCTCATTTTCAAATTTCAATTCAGCGGTGCTTCAATTGGATCGGCGGTGGCTTGTTGTTCTTGTTTCGGCGACTCAATTGGAGCGGCGGTGGCTTGTTGTTCTTGTTCGTCATCCTTTTTCTCCGTAGCGACCTGCTCCTCTCCTTTTTCATCCGTTTTTGCTGCTGTCATGGCCTCCTTCAATTCAATTGTTTGTTTCCCATCTGATTGCCCTGCACATGGGAACGTTAGGAGTATTATGTGAGCAGTTGAAATCGGCAGCTGATAGTGATAAAGTTCATCTCTTTTTTATTTTTGAAGGAAAACAGATCAGCAGAATTATAGATTGCAATTTATGCAAGCATGTCTAGATCACTGGACGCATGGAATTATGTTGTTAGAGACAAAATGATTAGAAAAGATGCAAAAGAAGAATAATGATCGTTGGGTCCCCTGATTTTGGTAAACACAATAGAGGAGATAATAGCCTTCGGGTTTTTTTTTTTTTTGAGCTGCTACCTTAGTATTTAGTCTTTTATTTTCTTTTTTCAAAATAAAAATGGATATATGATTGTTGATTAAACTATTCCAATTCGAGTAGTAGTTGAGAAAGAATCGCAATAAATGCAAGGATGGAACATCTTGGATCCGGTATTGAAGGAGTTGAAGCAAGATATCCAAATGGATAGGATAGGGTATTTCTATATGTGCTAGATAATGTAAGTGCAAAAATTTGTCTTCTAAAAAAGGAAATATTGAATGAATAGATCGTAAATTCTGAAACTTTGGTATTTCTTTTTCTTCCGGACAAGACTGTTCTCGTAGCGAGAATGGGATTTCTACAACGATCGCAAACCCCTCAGATAGAATCTGAGAATAAAACTCAGAATAAAAAAAATTGTTGTAATCCAATAATCGATCTTGGTTAGGATGATTAACCAAATTAATCCAAAAATTCTGCTGATACATTCGAATCATTAACCGTTTCACAAGTAGTGAACTAAATTTCTTGTTATTAGAACCAATAATTTCGACAAGTTCGGAACCATTTAATCCATAATCATGGGCAAACACATAAATGTACTCCTGAAAGAGTAGTGGGTAGACGAAATATTGTCTAGGAAATTTAAGTTTTTCTGAATAACCCTCGAATTTTTCCATTTGTATTTCTACTTGAATCAGAGAGAGAGAAATATTTCTCGGTTTATCAAATGGTGATACATAGTACAATATGGTCAGAACAGGGTGTTGCATTTTTTAATACAAACCCCTGGGGAAGAAAAGGAGTCTAATCCACGGATCTTTTTCCGCTCCTTTTCTATCCAATTTGTTTATGTTTGTTCTAATTACAAAAGAGAACAAATCCTTTATTTTTGCAGGCCAATTGCTCTTTTGACTTTGGGATACAGTCTCTTTATCAATATACTGCTTCTTTTACACATTCAATCCATAACATCCTTTTCAATCCAAAATCAAGAATAATTAGGATTTCTAAAAAAAAAAGAAAAAATCAAAGGTCTACTCATAGGAAAACCAGCTTTTCCCTACATCAGGCACTAATCTATTTTTAACGTCTAATTAGATCAGGGAGTTCTTCCAATTAAGAAGTTAAGCTCGTTGCTTTTTGTTTTACCAGAATTGGAGCCAGGCTCTATCCATTTATTCATTAGACCCAGAAAATCAGAATTTTTTTATTCCATTCCAAAAATCCAAAATAAGAAATTGATTTTATTACGACATGCTATTTTTTCCATTCATTACCCTTGAGGATCAGTCGCGGTCTTATAGACTCTACCAAGAGTCTGGACGAATTTTTTGCTTCATCCAAATGTGTAAAAGATCATAGTCGCACTTAAAAGCCGAGTACTCTACCATTGAGTTAGCAACCCAGATAAACTAGGATCTTAGATACGATCGAAATCCAAAAATCAATGGAATTACACCGCACACCCCTGTCAAAATCTTAAAATAGCAAGACATTAAAAGAAAGATTTTATCACCATTGAAAACACTCAGATACCAAAAGGAACGGGTCTGGTTAAATTTCACTAAGGTTAAAAGTGGCACCAATCACGATCGTAAAATTGTCATTTTTTTAGCATTTTTATTTAAATAAATAAATAAATCTTGTATGAGAGTACAAACAAGAGGGACAACCCTACCATTTGAGCAAAGTGTAGGCAAAAAACCTAATAGGGAGTGAGGATAAAGAGACTTATCCATCCACAAATTCTAGATGTTCAATGGACCTTTGTCAATGGAAATACAATGGTAAGAAAAAAATTAGATAGAAAAACTCAAAAAAATAAAGGCTTATGTTGGATTGGCACGACATAAATCCAGTCAAAAATAGGATTAAGAAAGAGGCAAATTATTTCTAAATAGTTAGACAACAAGGGATACTAGTGAGCCTCTCCTAGTTTTTTATTCATTTAGTTCTTCAATTAACTCAAAGTTCTTTCTTTTTCTTTAAAGAATTCCGCCTTCCTTAAAATATCAGAAACTGTTCTTGTAGGTTGAGCACCTTTTTCAAGGAAATAGAGAATAGCTGGAACATTTAAACAAGTTTGATTCTTTATCGGATCATAAAAACCTACTTTTCGAAGATCTCTTCCTTCTCTTCGAGATCGAACATCAATTGCAACGATTCGATAGACAGCTTATTGGGATAGATGTAGATAAACAAAGCCCCCCCTAGAAACGTATAGGAGGTTTTCTCCTCATACGGCTCGAGAATATGACTTGCATTAATTTCCGTACAGAAAAAACAAATTTCATTTATACTCATGACTCAAGTTGACTAATTTTAGCAAGGCTGTAGGTAATTCCAGGTGGTTTTTTCAGCTTCAGATGGAGAGCTTCAGGTGGAGGTTTAACTTTGCAATACTAAATTTGATGAGCTGTTTTACCTGAGATGGATGCTGCCGTTATTTTTTTTTTTAAACCGAAGCCAGCAAAGCTGATGTTATATTAAGTAGGAAGAAAGTATTTACATGATCAATAACGATTATGGAGAAAAAGAAAGAAAAGGAAGACAGGGAAAAGAAGGAAAAAAAAAAGGAAAAGGCTATAAGTACAAACTTTTTCTTACTAAATTCTTACTATCACTGATGTGTCATGCTACGAGTGCATCTAGATTTTTTATAACTTCCATCTATTTAAATCAAACGGTTGAGATGATTGTTAGTAAAAGTTTAGTAAGAAAAATTTATTACGTATAGCCGTGCTAAAAAAAAGCCACTAATCAATCACTAAGTCTAAGACCGATAATCTTGCGATGTTTTTTTCTCCACATATTCTCAAATCTCAATAGCTTGATTTCATCATGTATCTTGTCCAGCAGCTGCATCAGAGTTTTTTCTTGATTTCGAAACACTCGTCTGTTCCACTCACACCGTAATTCCCATGCTACCCGCATGTGGACTGATTTTTTTTCTTTGGCTTTGTCTTTAGCACCTTGAGATGTTCTCTTGATCCACTAGTCCAACAACGGCTCATTTTCATCATGTGTCATGTCAATTTCATTGCAGTTCAGCCTACTTAGGACCGTCTCCCAAATCTGTCAATTGACAATCTTTGAAGAGATGTTGAACTGTTTCTAGATTCCTGTAACATAGTTGACAGAAATAGTTTGTTTGGCCATTGTCTGATCTATAGCCGATCTGCTGTCCAAATCCTATTTTGCAGCAATAGTTAGGCAAAGTGTTTGCATTTGGAGGGTGCCCATTGTTTCCAAATTATTTTTGTTACAGCTGAGTTTATCCTTTCATTGAATTGTGCTATATAGGTTGACCTTGCATTGTATTTTCCATTGCTCGTCCATCTCCAAGTTATGGTATTGTCGACACCTTCTGTGAGGGTAATATCGTTGCTCCATACTTGGTAGAATACCTCAAAGTACTCCTTGACTAGCTGAACTGTGAGGTTGTGCCTGATATTCTCTATCCATTGGTCATTAGCTAGTTCTTCCTGTTCTGACCTTCCTTTTCTTTTGGCATGCTTATATAGAGTTGGAGCCAATTGCTTGAGTGGTTGTCCACCAATTTAGTTTGATTCCCAAAAGCTCGCTTTGTGTCCGTCTCCTATTGACACCATGATTGAACATGCCATGAGATGAAGCTGTTGGAAATGATATGGTATACTCACCTAACACCGTGTTTAGTTCCAAAGTTTTTCTTCAAACTTCTAACTTTTCCATCACATCAGAATTAACTTTCCTACACATATAAACTTCCAACTTTTTTGTCACATCGTTCCAATTTTAACAAAACTTCCAATTTTAGTGTGAACTAAACACAGCATAACTGGAGTAAATTGGGAGCTGTCTGAATTTTGCCCCTGAATATCTGAAATGCAAGTTGCTAAGGACAGAACAGTAGTTGAAAACTTGAAAGAGAGACCAGTGGGTGAGATTGAATTGCATACTGGCATGATGCAAGCCATTGAATGTTAGTTACATGCACCGATGCACAACTACTGTTCTCACCGCAAGCCTATAAATCGTCCACTTGGAATAACTCCAGCATCAAATCAAACCATATGACTGCAATTTGCAAGGATGTGTTGCCTTCGCTCCTGAAAATTCTGTTCTTGGATTGAGTTCTTTGTGAAGCTGTAGCTAGCATTTTTCTCTCGGTGAAATGGATCCACCTGGGCCTGGAGGACCGGGAGGAGGCCCTGGGGGATGGGGCCCTCCTGGAGGTGGCCCTGGAGGATGGGCCCCACTACCTCCTGCTGGACCTGGCTTTCTGGGTGGCCCAGGCCCTGGCCCTGGTTACTGGGGGCCTGGATTTGGAGGTTTCATGGGGTCCTGGTAAGCTGTGTACATTACACTGCCCTAAACTTTCTGGAAGTTTTAACCTCGCGTTGAAATTGCAAACAAAGTTTTAAATTCAGCTGCTTAGGAATTCATATATGAGTTAAAAAGTCAACGTTATGTGCAAGGTCAACCAATCAAAGCACACTCCACAGAAATTTCACATATCAACTCATCAAAAGTTTGAATCTCTGAAACTCTCTTGTGCAGCTTTTATGTCCTCTGCTGCTGCTGCTTGCTCCAGGATTGCTGTGGGCCATTGCTGGGGCGTCCAGGCCCGGGTGGCCCATCGCCACCCTTCTGATACCACCCTGTGACCTTGACCTTACCCACCTAGTGAAATAAAAATGCGATGTGTTTACCATTACAAATCCTCTGATGAAGAACAAGTACCTGATAGCAGCTTGCAGAGTATTATATGTTCTTTACTTTATCACTTATCTCTAAGGGTGTTATGCATAATCCTACTTGTTTGCATTTGTTAGCAACTCGACGATATAATGATGGTTCTGCTTTGGTACCTCGTTGATGCCTTAACAAATGTCAAATCAAATACAACCTGATAGTTTGCAAACTGACACCAGCCCAGGTGAAAAGGAAAACAACGAAGAAAACTGCACCGATTCTAAGAAAGAACCGAATCCAACACACTATAAAAACCCCAGTGAGGGGAGAGAAAAGAAATCCCGGGTTAGTCTACTGAGCCAGCAGCATCTCTTGGACGGTTCTGTACAGATGTAAAAGCTGTTCTATACACGCAGGCAATTGGTACCTTTGTTATATGCAAAACCATAATGGCTAGTGAAATACGATGCTAAGGAATGCTCCCCTTTCAAGATTGATGTGTAGCTGCCCTCCAATTCTTGTGACAAACTGAAGTGTCCAGCTGATGGGTTTTTGGAAGAACTTGACCGGCTAGGGGCAGCGCATGGCAGCGGAGAAGGTTGAGGATGAGCAAGGCGTCGGGTGCAAGACGGCTAACCATGGCCAACACTGAGGTAATTTGTTCCCCAAACCCTAAAGTTTCTCCCAGATTTTAACTTCAAATCTAGTTTGTTTATGTGGGGATGGTTGTGTACTTTGCTTGATTGGTTGCTATTATGCAATAAAAATGGGGGGACATTTCAGATCTGGCCGTGAGAATTTAGGGATGTGAAATTTCAATTTCATATTTCAGAACTAGTGACCATGAGCATTTTGTTTGACTGAACAAGTTCAATGTCCACCTCCCTGACATCTAGTTGTCTAAAGTTCTATATTCCCAAGCAAGTTGCAATGGATGCAGCCATTCTTATGATAATATATGCATGTATATATGGATGCATACAGTTGTCTGAACAAGTGTAGTTTGTGATGTCAAAATCTCTATTTGAGATGTCATTGAGCAATTTGCAGGTGCAGTTGAACTAAATCATATATACAAGTGCAGCTAAATGTAATAGCGAAAGAATACCATAAACTTTGCATTGATAGAATGATAGTTCATCTACAGGATGTGCCAACCAGAGTTCATGTATTGATAGGATAGGTCAATAGGACTAGATGCCATGGACTTTGCGCTGATAGTGCATCTACTGAATGTACCATATTGTTGTAGAATGAAATAGTAGGAAATTGATCCTTTTAGGAAGAAAAATGCTGAGCTCATTTTGCCATTATGTTGTTTTGCAGGTGGTGAGGGCTGAATTTGTGCAGTGTAGGACCAATCCATGAAATACCTACTAGCTACTAGGTGGTGAGGGCTTAATTTGTGCAGTGTAGAACAAGAAAGGAAGTTTTATGCTTCCTAATATCTGTGTAAACATGTGATGATTATGAAGTAGGAATCTGAAGAACCTGACCAGATCAAGCAATGGATGCATAACTATGAACTGTAGTAGTGGTACTTTAAATGTGTCTCTTTGCTAGATGAGTGACTGTAAATATGTTTGGATGACTGTGATGCTATATGTATGTCATGAATATAGGGATATCAATTGTGTCATGAAGTATACCATAGTGCGTGGTATTTTTCTCTATCTTTGTGCGAGAGTGCTACTCATTTATTATGTATGACATGCATCAACTGAACTTGATTGGTACAGAGTACTATAAATATCACTTTTATCGTATATTTATTTTATCTTGCATATTTACAGTGTTGAAATTATTAGGGGAAATTAACATTGACCTATGTTTGAGAAAATCAAAACAGATGCGTGACTTGCAACAAATATTGATCGTACAAGTAACTAGTAAAACCCCAGGGGTAGTATTGTCTGTCTTTTCTTTATCATCTCTTTCTGGATTTTTGGAGCTGGCTAAACTAGCCAAACACTTTCAGACCATCTTTAGATCCTATAGGAGCTAGCTCCCGCTGGAGTCGGAGTTAGGAGTTAGGATCTGGGAGCTGGAGCTCTACCAAACGGGGCCTTCATCCTGTATCTTGTCCAGCAGCTACATCAGAGTTTTTTCTTGATTTTGAAACACTCGTCTGTTCCACTCACACCATATTTCCCATGCTACTCGCATGTGGACTGATTTTTTTCTTTGGTTTTGTCTTCTCCTGATCCACCAGTCCAACAGCGGTTCATTTTCATCATGTGTCATGTCAATTTCATTGTAGTTCAGCCTACTTAGGACCCTCTCCCAAATCTGTCAAAGGACAATCTTTGAAGAGATGTTGAGTTGTTTCTAGATTCCTGTAACATAGTTGACAGAAATATTTGTTTGGCCATTGTCTGATCTATAGCCGATCTGTTATCCAAATCCTATTTTGCAGCAATAGCTAGGCAAAGTGTTTGCATTTGGAAGGTGCCCATTGTTTTCAAATTATTTTTGCTACAGCTGAGTTTATCCTTCCGTTGAATTGTGCTATATAGGTTGACCTCGCACTATATTTTCCATTGCTCATCCATCTCCAAGTTATGGTATCGTCGACACCTTCCGTGAGGGTGATGTCGTTGCTCCATACTCGGTAGAATACCTCAAAGTACTCCTTGACTAGCTGAACTGTGAGGTTGTGCCTGATATTCTCTATCCATTGGTTATTAGCTAGTCCTTCATGTATTAACCTTCCTTTTCTTTTAGCATACGTGTATAGAGTTGGAGCCAATTCCTTGAGTAATTGTCCACCAATTCAGTTTGATTCCCAACAGCTCGCTTTGCGTTCGTTTTCTATTGACACCTTGATTGATCATGCCATGAGATGAAGCTGTTGGAAATGATATGGTAAATTAGGAGCTGTCTAAATTTTGCCCCTGAATGTCTGAAATGCAAGTTACTAAGGAGAGAACAGTAGTTGAAAACTTGAAAGAGAGACCAGTGGGTGAGATCGAGTTGCATACTGGCATGATGCAAGCCATTGAATGTTAGTTACATGCACCGATGCACAACTACTGTTCTCACCGCAAGCCTATAAATCGTCCACTTGGAACTACAGCATCAAATCAAATCGTATGACTGCAATTTGCAAGGATGTGTTGCCTTTGCTCCTGAAAATTCTGTTCTTGGGTTGAGTTTTTTGTGAAGCTGTAGCTAGCATTTTCTCTCGGTGAAATGGATCCACCTGGGCCTGGAGGACCGGGAGGAGGCCCTGGGGGATGGGGCCCACCTGGATGTGGCCCTGGAGGATGGGCCCCACTACCTCCTGCTGGACCTGGCTTTCTGGGTGGCCCAGGCCCTGGCCCTGGTTACTGGGGGCCTGGATTTGGAGGTTTCATGGGGTCCTGGTAAGCTGTGTACATTACACTGCCCTAAACTTTCTGGAAGTTTTAACCTCGCGTTGCAATTGCAAACAAAGTTTTTCTGAATCATCTGGTAAACAATGTAACAATTTTATCCTATCAATAAAGCTAGCCGAATGGCATTCCCCCAAAAAAAAGTTTTTAATCCAGCTGCTTAGGAATTCATATATGAGTTAAAAAGTCAACATTATGTGCAAGGTCAACCAATCAAAGCACACTCCACAGAAATTTCACATATCAACTCATCAAAAGTTTGAATCTCTGAAACTCTCTTGTGCAGCTTTTATGTCCTCTGTTGCTGCTGCTTGCTCCAGGATTGCTGTGGGCCATTGCTGGGGCGTCCAGGCCCGGGTGGCCCATCGCCACCCTTCTGATACCACCCTGTGACCCTGACCTTACCCATCTAGTGAAATAATAATGCGATGTGTTTACCATTACAAATCCTCTGATGAAGAACAAGTACCTGATAGCAGCTTGCAGAGTATTATATGTTCTTTACTTTATCACTTATCTCTAAGGGTGTTATGCATAATCCTACTTGTTTGCATTTGTATAATCCTACTTGTTTGCATTTGTTAGCAACTCGACGATATAATGATGGTTCTGCTTTGGTACCTCGTTGATGCCTTAACAAATGTCAAATCAAATACAACCTGATAGTTTGCAAACTGACACCAGCCCAGGTGAAAAGGAAAACAACGAAGAAAACTGCACCGATTCTAAGAAAGAACCGAATCCAACACACTATAAAAACCCCAGTGAGGGGAGAGAAAAGAAATCCCGGGTTAGTCTACTGAGCCAGCAGCATCTCTTGGACGGTTCTGTACAGATGTAAAAGCTGTTCTATACACGCAGGCAATTGGTACCTTTGTTATATGCAAAACCATAATGGCTAGTGAAATACGATGCTAAGGAATGCTCCCCTTTCAAGATTGATGTGTAGCTGCCCTCCAATTCTTGTGACAAACTGAAGCGTCCAGCTGATGGGTTTTTGGAAGAACTTGACCTCATAAGCGCAGGAGGTAACCCAGAGAAGTACCAAGAAGTGCCACATAAACCACAAACAGCAAGGGGAAACCAACTTGATTCCTTGGTGTTCCCTTCTTTCGTAGAAACATCTAGCCAAGCCATGCATCAAAATTAGTAGACATGTCATGCATGAAACATAGTATATGACCAGTGGTTTCAGGATGGAATTTGAGTCATACCATTTCTTGCTGTAACTTATCCCGCTCCTGGGTGGTAGTTCTGCTCTCTTCTCTCAGCTTTATTATCATTTTTTCAGCCTGCAAAACAGAAAGTTTGTGTTTCACTTCAGAAAGTATTCTCTGGAATATAAGATTGAAATCTTAGTTTATCAAACATTATAAGCTCCATGTTTCAGGAGGATCTCATTCTGAACTATTGATTTGTCCTGTCCAAAATATTACCTCTTCCAATTTTACTTCGAGACCATTGAGCTTTGACTTCAGGTTCTGAACATCTTCTGTTACCTGTCCAAAATACAGAGCAACTTCAATAAAACTAGTGGGAAGATTGTTTAAGAGACAGATCGGAAATGTAGTGAGAAAAATATGTAATTTGAAGGTCTCTATAAGTGCAGCACTGCAGCTTAGCTTTAGTGCATTGTATCTAGTTGCATATTTATTTCATTAAAGCTACTTCCAGTTTAATGGAAGATAGAAGAACCACAAAATATAAAATACTTATTTCAAGAAATACACTTGTTGTGTATGACAAATTAAAGGATGTTGGATGCAATGGACGATTGGCAAATGTGACCGAAATTCGAATCAATAGTCAGAACAAGTTAGCATCTTATGCCATGGTGTTTGAAAACTAAGTGGAGACATTTTAACCAGGAATAGGTGGAATTTTGTCAAAATCTAGCCACTAATAGACTTTCCAATTGAGATGGTTAGCAAGAACTCTGACCAGCTAAAATTCAGTCAAAGACTAGCACTGCAGGCCTCCAGAAACTCAACTCATTTTTGCCTTATACTCCACTTAAGGGGCATGTGAAAATAGTAGAGAATGAAATGCTTACATGGCATAGTTGACGACTCTGCACATTGACATCCCCTTGCTCACTTAACACGACAGCTGCTTTTGGAAGAGTTTCTTCTAGAGGAGATTCCTTTAAACTTGCTAGGTTTTGTTCGAAAGGATGGAGAGATTCGACAGTAATGGAAGAGGTATCTGTTGGAGGGGGTGGAGATTCTGTCAATATAACAGGTGTCTCCTTCAATGGTGTAGGAACTTCTCTCAGTATTGGAGTCTCCTTGACTGGGGATACGGGTGCAGGAACTTCTCTCAGGAATGAAGTCTCCCTGACAGGGGAAATGTGCACAGGAACTTCTCTGAGAATTGGAGCCTCCTTGACAGGGTAAGGGGGTGCAGGAATAACAACTGGGTCTTCTTCCAGAGGGGAATGAACCTCTTTCTCTGCAACTGGAATTTCATTCTTAATGTTCAACGTGTCCTTTAATGAAGGAACCTCAACAGCTGCCTCAGTGTTTGGAATTCCATTAATTGGCTGCTCTCCAAAAGGATGAGATGCACTAACAAGAACAACCCTCAATTTACTTTCCTCAATATATCTGCCACTTTCTTTAGAAAACTGTAAAAAAAATGATGAGTTAGAAGAACACCATGTGTACAGCTCTTTCCAAAAAAAGGGGGTCATATTCTTATGTGCTTACATAAGAAGGAACAAGGTCCTCATCTGATGTTCCATAAGGGACAACTGTTGTCTGAACCAAAAACTTGTCTTTTAATTGCATGTCTGGTGGAGCAGTACGTTGTGCTTGCATGGTAACTTCATTCAGGCGAGTAAAGAAAAGAATCAATAAGATAAAAGAGCAATTTAACTTATTGGTAAAAATTATAACAGAACCAATAAACGATAAGAAACATCTGTCTAATAATTACTCTCCCCCAAAAGAAAGCACACTGTGCTTCTTTACTGCACAGTTCAACTAGGAATGAGTTCATTCCTAGAAAGCTTTATATAGATTCCATAGAAAATGAAAATGGCTATCTTACATGACTTTCCAAAATGAGCATACAAAATGCACTTTATCGTACTCCCTCCGTTTCAGGTTATAAGACATTTTGACTTTGGTCAAAGTCAAACTGTTTTACGTTTGACTAAATTTATAGACAAATATAGTAATATTTATAATACTAAATTAGTTTCATCAAATCAATAATTGAATATAATTTCATAATAAATTTGTCTTGGGTTGAAAATGTTACTAATTTTTTCTACAAACTTAGTCAAACTTAAAGCAGTTTAACTTTGACCAAAGTCAAAACGTCTTATAACCTGAAACGGAGGGAGTATATGCTGATATAGATCAACAAGGTAAGTAAATATATCTCCGGTGCAATAATCCTTGCATACACAAAACAATATTGCCAGTGAGTAAATGCAGTAGTGAGCTACTGAACATACCTGTGAAATCACATGTTGACCTTGGAAGGATGACTCCAGTGTTTGGTCGAACACAATACCTTTTAGGCGATGTTGTTTTAACCTAACAAATTTGAAGGGCAATATCAGACATAGTCCTATTAGATGCTCAAACGGCAAAAATTATCATCCTTTGATTGAACATATAAGCGATTAAAGAATACATAATATTCAGAAAACAAAATATCTAAGTTTAGTGTCATCAGAAATGGCATTTAAAAACAATAGGAAATACCCTGCATTAAAAATACAATTTTCCAGCCTTCTCGTTAGGTTACCATATAAATATGTATCTAGCATTTCACTATATAATTCTTGTACGATACCATAAAAAGACATTTAAATTTAGAAAAATAAAAGTAGTTGTATGTAGTAGCAGACAAATTAATATGTATTCTTTGATATGCCCATTTGGTATTCAAGAATTAAGGCCATAGCCGCATTCAAAATAATAGTACTGATGGACAACTTCATGGTTACAATTACCTATGAAAGGATACACAATGTTTAGATAGCACAATGTACACAGTACACCATCAGGAGCTATACTTAACATAAAAACAAGCGGCATTTGAATTTGTCTTTGAGAGCACTGACAAACCTTGAATGCGACATATTCATTGGATTTGTTGACAAGATGGACAGTACATGAACTTTGCTTCTTCACCTCAACTGCCAATAATAAATGAGATACCAAGTCAGATTATCATTCAAAACTTTGACACGGAATGTGTTTGGTATCCTATACTGTACAGCAGTTAAACACATTTCAATTATATGGCTGAATGTTGTAGTTTCAAATACAGGTATGGTAGGAACCAGTACGAGACCATCTTGTTCATTCAGTGAAAATTGCAAAGACCAATTTAATCATGTGCAAATTTGACAAGTACTCTACATTGCACAGTTCATAAGAAAACCACCTGCAGAACTAGGATACGATAATTTTCAGTTTCACTCCCCTTCCTCTTTTATCAGCACATGATGATCTTTTGAGTGATGCATGACTAAAAGGTAAAAACTAACACCACCACTCCCTCCTTTTATGATTGTTAGCATGTGCATCGCTGTATCAGTCCATTCTCAGTAGTTACTACAACCGCATCCAATCCAGGTAAGCCAATTAGACAAGCAATCAGATCCCTCTCTCACACACAGACATCAGACTTTACAACCACTCGCACCACAAAATCGACCTGTCAGTAACCAAACGAACAGAAAAAGGAGCAGCCCACTAAAAAAGCAGCCTTTAAAAAACTCCAAAACAAAAGTTTACAGAAAATTCCAAACTCCAGAGCCATGTTTGTAGAATGTTATCTAAGTAACCTAGAGAAAAGTTAACAGTAAAAACAAAACTACTCATTGCTTCTTCACTTAACACTGTACAGTATAATCTACTAGACGAAAAAAAATTGCTAGTAGTATAGACATCCAAAATCACAGTGGAACACTGGAACCAAACTTGCAATCTTATGACAGTCCCATACCGTACAATTTGGCTACTAATTTCAAAATCATCGAGACCCTAACCCTGTTGATCAGTTCAATTGTTCAAACAAGGGGTAAGCAGAAATGGGTTTCGAAACACTAATAAAATCGATCTCCAATCAAACGAACTCTACAAATTCCACAGAGGAGAGAAAAATAAAAATAACCGCACGAAGCAGGAACGGAAGCCGCACATCAGAACGCACACCCGTAGAATCGACTCGAATCACCCGTTACCCGCAGCGAGAGACGGATCGGAGCTCTCTCTAGTTAAGAGGGTGAGGTGGGGGCGGGCGTGGAAGCGGGGGGACTTACAGGTGAACTGGAGCTCGCGTGGGTGGATCTCGGCGAGGTCCTGGCCCATCTCCGCCGCCGCCGCCGGTCACAGCACCGCCTCCGCCTCCAGCGACGATGGTTTCGCCGCGCGCAGAAGCTACCGGGTATCAATCGAATCCCCTTCTCCTCCAAGCCTCCTCGAATCCGCCCCCGTGGCTCTGACCAGGACGGCAGGAGGCGATGGCTTCGAGAGAGGGGTGGTGGAGGTGGAGATGGAGGAGGAGTTGGAGTGAAGTCGAAGACGACGACGGGAAGGCCACCACCACCACTCCTCTCTCTCTCTGTGTGTGTCTCTGGAGAAGTTGTTTTGAGGAGGAGGCGACTCTCGGGGACGCGGAGCAGAAGGAGGCGAGATTTCCAGGGACGGGAGGATTGATGGGGGCCGCCTTTTTATTGGTGCGGGCCAACCCGGCGTATGTCTACCCGTTTTTCCACGTTACACCCCTACAAAATCCAATTTTATACCTCTGGTGTTACCGAGTCTGATACTCCCTTCGTCCCACAATAATTACTTCGGCTGTGTTTAGTTCACGTCAAAATTGGAAGTTTGGTTGAAATTGAAACGATGTGATGGAAAAGTTAGAAGTTTGTGTGTGTGGGAAAGTTTTGATGTGATGGAAAAGTTGAAAGTTTTAAGAAAAACTTTGGTTCTAAACACGACCTTCCTCCGTCCCAGAAAAACAAACCTTGGTGAGGATGAGATATCACCTAGGATAACAATTCTAGACGTCAAATTCATTGTCATAGATGATTCCTCATCCCCACTAAGGTTGGATTTAATTTTTAGAACGGAGGTAGTAATAAACTACTAGATAGGATGTCATCTCAGTAATATATTAACTTATTGGACGAAGGAAGTAATTGGTAAACAATCGGTGAGAATCTGTCAAATAAGAAGGTTTCTAGGTTGTTATGCCTACTACAGTTATAGTTCATTCCTAGCTCTTATATTTAGGAATTCATTTGTAGATTTTACGCCTACTTAATCTCAAAATCCAAAGTGCGAATCTATAGTTGTTTGTAAGAACTCAAGATTATCGAATTAGTTACATCTGTCGGAAACTCTCTCGAACAAAGCCTATTATTCCTGGTGACACATACTTCATCTAATCATAAAGTGTATGCAAAGTGAGCGTATCTCAACTGGTTAGGTTCTTTATGGTGAAACCAATCCATCCGAGTTTAAATCCTAGATTTGTCACGGGTGCCCGCGTTTACGGCTTATTATTCTTTCAGTAAGAAGCGACGTACTCGTTGACAGCGAGACGTCACTTCGTCAATCTCAAGATATACCGGTCCAGTCTTCTGAAGGAATGGTGGAGGTGCTTATAGAGGCGGGATGTCCGTGTGTGCGTTCAAAGGAATAAGTGTGCGTGGGGTGTCTACATTTATTTTGTGTTTCTCAAAAAAAAAAGTTGGTGCATAGAATAAACATTTGGTCTACTTATATTTGTGACCCGAGGGATCAACCCTTATTTGACATTAGGCGAGACTTTGGGCCCCTGGGTGCAATTATCCAGTTGGTCTGTCAAGCCTATGACAGGTGGGCCCCGCAGCATTCGTTGTCGTGTCGGCAAGTGACGTGGCAGGTGCAGGTCCGGTGCCACACACGGCACATGCCCGGAAATATACGGCGTGATTCATTCCGCTCAAAGTCATTCCTACCAGTACCCCGCGCAGAGTCGCGCAAGTATCAACCGAATCGTCAAATGGTCCAATGGCCCACCGCCACGTGGGCCGGCCTGGTTGGTTTTTACAGCTACCGAGAGAGATCCAGGGGGACATTGACTGTGGATTTCCACGTGGATTTGCAGTCTTGCAGAGGGTGTGGCATCATGGTCATCCATCAATACTGTAGCAGTGTAGTTGCACACCCAACACTCCAACAGAGCAGCCATTGATGCTTGTGATTGATGTTCTACTAGCGTTTACCAAACCGTTTAAATTAGGGTTACCGTCACCCCAAAGGTTAGATGTAACCGTGCGATTATCGTGAAAACCGTGAGGTATACCGTGGTTCGGTTGAGACTTGAGAGTGAAGTTGATGGTGTTAAATCACTTAATTGGTGAGGTTATCTGTTGCTTGCAAGATACAGATTAACTAACTAAGCACTAGCTCTAGAATCCTTTTATTATATTCTTCATTTTATTTTGTTGTTTACATTTGTTTGTATGAACTACTCCTAACAAACAAAACACATGCTCTAGAATCATTTTTTTTTTGTTTTTGTTTTACTTTTACCTAAGTGGAGTATGTGCATATTTCTACTCTTCATGTCCATATACGAGCAATTATTAAAGTTTTGATAAAGAAAATGGTTGTTGAAGTCTTAAATATAAGAAAATGGCTTTGTACCATGTTTAATAAATTGGAAGTACGCTAGGATAGACCACTTTGGAAGTGTACTGTTTCACAATGAAAAAAAAGAGAGAAAAGGAGTCCTAACAAAATAGAGTCAGGACGCGGAACTTTGTTAATGTGAAAAAAAAAGAAGAAAAGAGTCTTCATAAAGAAAATCCTTTTCATGCAATGATTCAAATGGCACGAGAATCATGATTTTAAAGTTGTCTGATTATATAACAAAACTTTTCCTCAAAGTTAGCTATATGATCTTCTTTCCAATTATATCGTGATCAAGGAGTACATTTATAACTATTATGTAGGTTTCTCAGTATGGAGCATACATGCTTTTGACTTTATTACATTATAGTAATTACTTCTCCTTTGGGGATATCTATTCGGGGGTTATGTTGATGGTCGCTAGTAATGCTAGCTATATTTTTCCCTAAAGAAAGGCAGTGCTCCTATTTTCTCGCGTGGGGATTTAATCTGTTTTGCACAATTGCAACATTATTAATATCATCATAATATAGAAATTGAAATGTGCATGATGCAATATTTACAGTTGTATACATAAAAACGATTATCAATGCTAAATACTAGTAGTACAACATAACGAACAACCAACCCCGCCAATGTTTCACTAGCACTCCTATGTCGCTATAAAAAATGGTAATTTTATCATCCTAAAAAAGTACTGTAAGTAGTGTAAGGTACCACATTTTCTAGTGTAAAATTTAGGTACCATGCGGTACTTTTCCTAGGACTATAAAATTTCCCATAAAAAATGTATTCTTAAAGTGTGTTTCAAAGGAGGAGAAAGAAAAGATTGAGAAGATATGTAAAATGATGTGTGCCATTAGAGTACGATTAATTGAATATTATTATTTTTCAAACTTAAAAAGTAGATTAATATTATTTTTAAAGCAATTTTCCCATAGTAGTAATTTTTTTAAAAAAAACATTTGCTTCAATTCAAAAGAGAGAGTAGTAATCAAGCACTCACTAAGAGAAAAAAATCTACATAATTGTGTAAATCGCCCTGTCCTCTATGGGACTTGATTTCCTTCAAAGGTACTCAGGTTTTCGTCTACGGTGGTTGAGGTCTCACTCTCCAACCGACCACCGGCCATTCCAATTTCCCAGCTAGCACAGTAGCTTCAAGTCCTTTTCCAGCCAAACCGCTCCTAGAAAACGAGAGGTTTCCGGACGCTCTCACCGCCGGTGGCCATCACACACTCGCTGACAAAAACCGAGGATTGGTACAGTGGCCGTGACGCTCTCGCTAATCACCATCCACTGCTCTCTTCTCTTTTCTCAGCATCACCTTGGGTGTTACTGGTGCTGAATTGTTTTTTCTTTTTTTAAAAAAATTACACAGTAGACGCACATGCACATACACCATGACACATTCATAATCTTACTACTAAATTTCTATTAAAAGTCCACCTACTTATACATAATATTCGTGGGCACTAAGATTTAAACCCTAATAGGTGGAGTTATATATTCACGACTCCACCACCACACCAATAATACTTTCCCTCGTTGTTTTTCGGTCTAAACGGTGAGAAAGAAGAGATGAAAAGAAAAGGAAGAGGTCGCTTTAGCAATTTTGGCTGTTTTCCTTGGATCTATCCGTGGGTCGATGGATGAGAGCAAAGGAAAGGTCTGAAAAAACTCTGAATTCTGATCATGAGATGAGATGACAGATTGACAGGTGGAGGAGAGGCAGACGCTGACATGGTGACGTGCATAGCTCAGGCTCAGATTCCGGGATCTTTGAGTGGACCCACGAGGCCATAATATGGCAGTGCCGACCCATGTTGGGAGGTGGTTATGGGCCAGTTTAGTTCCAAAAAATTTTCCACTTCACCTATCACATCGAATCTTTAGACACATGCATGGAGCATTAAATGTGGACAAAAAGAAAAACTAATTGCACAGTTTAGCTATAAATCGCGAGACGAATCTTTTGAGCCTAATTAGGCCATGATTAGCCATAAGTGCTACAGTAACCCGCATGTGCTAATGACGGCTTAAGTAGGCTCAAAAGATTCGTCTCGCGGTTTCCAGGCGAGTTCTGAAATTAGTTTTTTCATTCGTGTCCGAAAACCCCTTCCGACATCCAGTCAAACGTCTGATGTGACACCCAAAAATTTCCACTTCCCCAACTAAACACAGCCCAGTGTGCAATGAGAATCACGTTGGGCCACATGTCCAAAGGCTCGCCTCCGCCGCAGAGCGCTCACATCCCAATGGCCGAGCAGCGGCGGCGGCCGCCGTACGTGTCCTCCGGCGCCGGTGGTGGCGGCGTCGACCGTCGCAGTCGTAGTCACAGTCGCAGCGGCTTCTGCGCCGCCACGCGGACGTTCCACAGCCTCCGTTCCGTGGGACCTCTCCCGTCGGAGGAGCTCCCGCTGACGGTCGCCGCGTACGCCTTCTCGCTGCTGTCCTCGGCGCCGCCGCTCGTCGTCGCCGGCCGGGAAGAGAATATACACATGTTTAGATAGCACAATGTAACCATCAGGAGCTATACTTTAACATAAAAACAAGTGGCATTTGAATTTGTTGTTGGAGCACTGCAAACCTTGAATGCGACATATTCATTGGATTTGGTGTTGACAAGAGGACAGTACATGAACTTTGCTTTTTCACCTCAACTGCAATAATAAATGAGATACCAAGTCAGATTATCATTTCAAAACTTTGAGACGGAATGTGTTTTGTATCCTATACTGTACAGCAGTTAACACATTTCAATTATATGGCTGAATGTTGTAGTTTCAAATACAGGTATGGTAGGAACCAGTACGAGACCGCTTTGTCATTTCAGTGAAAATTGCAAAGACCAATTTAATCATGTGCAAATTTGACAAGTACTTGCACATTGCACAGTTCATAAGAAAACCACCTGCAGAACTAGGATACGATAATTTTCAGTTTCACTCTCCTTCCTCTTTTATCATCACATTGATGATCTTTTGAGTGATGCATGACTAAAGGTAAAAACTAACACCACCACTCCCTCCTTTTATGATTGTTAGCAAGTGCATCGCTGTATCAGTCCATTTTTCTCAGTAGTTACTACAACCGCATCCAATCCAGGTAAGCCAATTAGACAAGCAATCAGATCCTCTCCCACACACAGACATCAGACTTTACAACCACTCGCACCACAAAATCGACCTGTCAGTAACCAAACGAACAGAAAAGGAGCAGCCCACAAAAAAGCAGCCTTTAAAAAACTCCAAAACAAAAGTTTTACAGAAAATTCCAAACTCCGGAGCCATATTGTTAGAATATTATCTAAGTAACCTAGAGAAAGTTAACAGTAAAAACAAAACTACTCATTGCTTCTTCATTAACACTGTATAATCTACTACACGAAAAAAAATTGCTAGTAGTACCTACACATCCAAAATCACAGTGGAACACTGGAACCAAACTTGCCAATCTTATGACAGTCACATACCGTACAATTTGGCTACTAATTTCAAAATCATCGAGACCCTAACTCTGTTGATCAGTTCAATTGTTCAAACAAGGGGTAAACAGAAATGGGTTTCGAAACACTAATAAAATCGATCTCCAATCAAACGAACTCTACAAATTCCACAGGGACAGAAAAATAAAAATAACCGCACGAGCAGGAACGGAAGCCGCACATCAGAACGCACACCCGTAGAATCGAGTCGAATCACCCGTTACCGCAGCGAGAGACGGATTGGAGCTCTCTCTAGTTAAGAGGGTGAGGTGAGGCGGGGCGTGGAAGCGGACTTACAGGTGAACTGGAGCTCGCGCGGGTGGATCTCGGCGAGGTCCTGGCCCATCTCCGCGCTGCCGCCGGTCACAGCACGCGCCTCCGCCTCCAGCGACGTTGGTTTCGCCGCGCGCAGAAGCTACAGGTATCAATCGAATCCCCTTCTCCTCCAAGCCTCCTCGAATCCGCCCCCGTGGCTCTGACCGGGACGGCAGGAGGCGATGGCTTCGAGAGAGGGGTGGTGGAGGTGGAGGTGGAGGAGGAGTTGGAGTGAAGTCGAAGACGACGACGGGAAGGCCACCACCACCACTCCTCTCTCTCTCTCTCTGTGTGTCTCTGGAGAAGTTGTTTTGAGGAGGAGGCGACTCTGGGACGCGGAGCAGAAGGAGGCGAGATTTCCAGGGACGGGAGGATTGATGGGGCCGCTTTTTATTGGTGCGGGCCAACCCGGCGTATGTCTACCCGTTTTTCTCACGTTACACCCCTACAAAATCCAATTTTATACCCTCTGGTGTTACAGGTCTGATATCCCTACGTCCACGATAAGTTACTTCGGCTGTGTTTAGTTCACGTCAAAATTGGAAGTTTGGTTGAAATTGAAACGATGTGATGGAAAAGTTAGAAGTTTGTGTGTGTGGGAAAGTTTTGATGTGATGGAAAAGTTGAAAGTTTAAGAAAAACTTTGGATCTAAACACGACCTTCCTCGTCCAGAAAAAAAACCTTGGTGAGGATGAGATATCACCTAGGATAACAATTCTAGACGTCAAATTCATTGTCATAGATTGTCCTCATCCCCACTAAGGTTGGATTTAATTTTTAGAACGGAGGTAGTAATAAATTCTAGATAGGATGTCATCTCAGTATATATTAACTTATTGGACGAAGGAAGTAATTGGTAAACAATCGTGAGAATCTGTCAAATAAGAGGTTTCTAGGTTGTTATGCCTACTACAGTTATAGTTCATTCCTAGCTCTTATATTTAGGAATTCATTTGTAGATTTTACGCCTACTTAATCTCAAAATCCAAAGTGCGAATCTATAGTTGTTTGTAAGAACTCAAGATTATCGAATTAGTTGCATCTGTCGGAACTCTCTCGAACAAAGCCTATTATCCCTGGTGACACATACTTCATCTAATCATAAAGTATGCAAAGTGAGCGTATCTCAACTGGTTAGGTTCTTTATGGTGAAACCAATCCATCCGAGTTTAAACCTAGATTTGTCACGGGTGCCCGCGTTTACGGCTTATTATTCTTCAGTAAGAAGCGACGTCTCGTTGACAGCGAGACGTCACTTCGTCAATCTCAAGATATACGGTCCAGTTCTGAAGGAATGGAGGTGCTTATAGAGGCGGGATGTCCGTGTGTGCGTTCAAAGGAATAAGTGTGCGTGGGGTGTCTACATTTATTTTGTGTTTCTCAAAAAAAAAGTTGGTGCATAGAATAAACATTTGGTCTACTTACATTTGTGACCGGGGGGATCCACAATGGGGGCGGAGGGGTCTTGAGACCCCACTACGCCCCGGACAGTGGAGACCCCCTAAGCCCCCACTAATTTTTTTCCATAGATTCATGGGATATGGGGACTGGAGGTTCAATTATACTGATGTAGTTTATTCAGCCCAACTACTATATTTTCTAGATCCGCCCCTGTTTGTGACCCGAGGGATCAACCCTTATTTGACATTAGGCGAGACTTTGGGCCCCTGGGTGCAATTACCAGTTGGTCTGTCAAGCCTATGACAGGTGGGCCCCGCAGCATTCGTTGTCGTGTCGGCAAGTGACGTGGCAGGTGCAGGTCCGGTGCCACACACGGCACATGCCGGAAATATACGGCGTGATTCATTCCGCTCAAAGTCATTCCTACCAGTACCCCGCGCAGAGTCGCGCAAGTATCAACCGAATCGTCAAATGGTCCAATGGCCCACCGCCACGTGGGCCGGCCTGGTTGGTTTTTACAGCTACCGAGAGAGATCCAGGGGGACATTGCTGTGGAT
Source organism: Oryza longistaminata (assembly GCA_009805545.1). Lineage (NCBI taxonomy): Eukaryota > Viridiplantae > Streptophyta > Magnoliopsida > Poales > Poaceae > Oryza > Oryza longistaminata. The sequence goes on from CM020179.1 coordinate 40,771,837, forward strand.
TTCCACGTGGATTTGCAGTCTTGCAGAGGGTGTGGCATCATGGTCATCCATCAATACTGTAGCAGTGTAGTTGCACACCAACACTCCAACAGAGCAGCCATTGATGCTTGTGATTGATATTCTACTAGCGTTTAACAACCGTTTAAATTAGGGTTACCGTCACCCCAAAGGTTAGATGTAACCGTGCGATTATCGTGAAAACCGTGAGGTATACCGTGGTTCGGTTGAGACTTGAGAGTGAAGTTGATGGTGTTAAATCACTTAATTGGTGAGGTTATCTGTTGCTTGCAAGATACAGATTAACTAACTAAGCACTAGCTCTAGAATCCTTTTATTATATTCTTCATTTTATTTTGTTGTTTACATTTGTTTGTATGCCTACTCCTAACAAACAAAGCACATGCTCTAGAATCATTTTTTTTTGTTTTGTTTTACTTTTACCTAAGTGGAGTATGTGCATATTTCTACTCTTCATGTCCATATACGAGCATTATTAAAGTTTTGATAAAGAAAATGGTTGTTGAAGTCTTAAATATAAGAAAATGGCTTTGTACCATGTTTAATAAATTGGAAGTACGCTAGGATAGACCACTTTGGAAGTGTACTGTTTCCACATGAAAAAAAAGAGAGAAAAGGAGTCCTAACAAAATAGAGTCAGGACGCGGAACTTTGTTAATGTGAAAAAAAGAAGAAGAAAAGAGTCTTCATAAAGAAAATCCTTTTCATGCAATGATTCAAATGGCATGAGAATCATGATTTTAAAGTTGTCTGATTATATAACAAAACTTTTCCTCAAAGTTAGCTATATGATCTTCTTCAATTATATCGTGATCAAGGAGTACATTTATACTATTATGTAGGTTTCTCAGTATGGAGCATACATGCTTTTGACTTTATTACATTATAGTAATTACTTCTCCTTTGGGGATATCTATTCGGGGTTATGTTGATGGTCGCTAGTAATGCTAGCTATATTTTTCCCTAAAGAAAGGCAGTGCTCCTATTTTCTCGCGTGGGGATTTAATCTGTTTTGCACAATTGCAACATTATTAATATCATCATAATATAGAAATTGAAATGTGCATGATGCAATATTTACAGTTGTATACATAAAAACGATTATCAATGCTAAATACTAGTAGTACAACATAACGAACAACCAACCCCGCCAATGTTTCACTAGCACTCCTATGTCGCTTATAAAAATGGTAATTTTATCATCCTAAAAAAGTAGCGTAAGGTACACAATTTCTAGTGTAAAATTTAGGTACCATGCGGTACTTTTCCCAGGACTATAAAATTTCCCATAAAAAATGTATTCTTAAAGTGTGTTTCAGAGGAGGAGAAAGAAAAGATTGAGAAGATACGTAGAATGATGTGTGCCATTAGAGTACGGTTAATTGAATATTATTATTTTTCAAACTTAAGAAGTAGATTAATATTATTTTTAAAGCAATTTTCCCATAGTAGTAATTTTTTTAAAAAAAACATTTGCTTCAATTCAAAAGAGAGAGTAGTAATCAAGCACTCACTAAGAGAAAAAAATCTACATAATTGTGTAAATCGCCCTGTCCTCTCTGGGACTTGATTTCCTTCGAAGGTACTCAGGTTTTCGTCTACGGTGGTTGAGGTCTCACTCTCCAAACCGACCACCGGCCATTTCAATTTCCCAGCTAGCACAGTAGCTTCAAGTCCTTTTCCAGCCAAACCGCTCCTAGAAACGAGAGGTTTCCGGACGCTCTCACCGCCGGTGGCCATCACACACTCGCTGACAAAAACCGAGGATTGGTACAGTGGCCGTGACGCTCTCGCTAATCACCATCCACTGCTCTCTTCTCTTTCTCAGCATCACCTTGGGTGTTACTGGTGCTGAATTGTTTTTTCTTTTTTTAAAAAAATTACACAGTAGACGCACATGCACATACACCATGACACATTCATAATCTTACTACTAAATTTCTATTAAAGTCCACCTACTTATACATAATATTCGTGGCACTAAGATTTAAACCCTAATAGGTGGAGTTATATATTCACGACTCCACCACCACACCAATAATACTTTCCCTCGCTGTTTTTCGGTCTAAACGGTGAGAAAGAAGAGATGAAAAGAAAAAGAAGAGGTCGCTTTAGCAATTTTGGCTGTTTTCCTTGGATCTATCCGTGGGTCGATGGATGAGAGCAAAGGAAAGGTCTGAAAAAAACTCTGAATTCTGATCATGAGATGAGATGACAGATTGACAGGTGGAGGAGAGGCAGACGCTGACATGGTGACGTGCATAGCTCAGGCTCAGATTCCGGGATCTTTGAGTGGACCCACGAGGCCATAATATGGCAGTGCCGACCCATGTTGGGAGTGGTTATCTGCTAAATGGGCCGAAACTTGGCTAGTACCTGAAGACTACATCAATTCATTTCTGCCCAAGGAGCTCCTTTTTTTTTTTTCCTTTTTGAAAAAAAGGAGCTTATGCTTGTTTCTTCAGAAATTCAGATAGTACAGCTTCAGATGGAACACTTCTTGTTACTACCAAGCAGCGAAGAGAAGTCGAGATTATTGCCATTCTGGGTGTGTTTAGTTCACGCCAAAATTAAAAGTTTGGTTGAAATTAGAACGATGTAACAGAAAAGTTAAAAGTTTGTGTGTAGGAAAGTTTTAATATGATGAAAAAGTTGAAAGTTTGAAGAAAAAATTGAGAATTAAACCAGGCCTCTAGCGGACAATTGCTGGAACGGAAGTACATGAACTAAATTCAAACCAAGCTGACAAATCGAGGACACTTTTATTCATAGATTTGAAATAGTACTAGTACAGACGGAGGGTCGACGATACTAGAGAAAAAGACACTGAGATTTATCATCATCTCAACTAATTGGCTGACACGTGTCGAAATGGCAACAACACATAGCCCTGAACCTGTGGTGTCTGATTATTTTGTGCGTGCATGCACGCTCTGCTCGTACGCTTCACTCACTGGCTGCCGATGCTGAAGTCGAAGTTGCCGCACCTGGTCATGGTGCCGAGCAGCAAGCCGCTGAACCCGAACTGCCACTTCTCCAGGTCGAACACCACCAGGTTGTCCTCCATCTGATGCCCGCCGATGATCACCGCCGCGAGTGGTCCACCGCCGGCGCGGCCGCGGCGCCCATGTCGACGAACGCGAAGCACGCCGCCTCCTGGCTCACCTCCACCACGGCGCTGGCGCCGACGATCGTCCAGTTCTGGCCGCCGGCCAGCATCAGGTCGACGCTCGCCGTGTACGGGCCGATGCGCGTCGGCGGCAGCGCCGACTTCTGGTAGCACAGGTCGAACGGCCCCGCCGCCGGCGCGCGCGCGAGCCCGGCCGTGCCGCCGCGAACGCGTCGCGCACCGGCCGGTAGATGTCGGAGCGCAGCGCGGTGTACGGCGTCGCCGTGCTCACCGCGACGCCGCCCGTGCCTTGGCGAGCGCTGAGCGACAGGGCGCCCGGGGGGAGGGGGACTTGGACGTTGTTGAGCGACGAGCCGGTGACGCCGATGTAGTAGGCGGTGTTCTTGGGGTTCTTGAGCAATGAGGTGTACCTGAGACGGTCGCTGACCTGCTGCGGCGGCGCGGCTTGGAGCCAGAACGGGCCGCCGCCGAAGATGGCCGCGCCGACATCACCGGCGGTGGGGAGGCACAGCGCGAACTTCTTCTCCACCTTCAGCTGCCCGGCGACCTGCAGCGGCAGCGACAATGGCGCGCGGGAGAGGCCGGCGACGCGCGGCGCCGGTGGGGAGCAAACCAGCAGCGGCTGCGGCGCGCACGACGCGACGGCGGAGAGCCACACCTGGAACAGCGGGTTCTTGCCGTCGGTGGCGTTCGCCGACAGCTGCACCGTGGTAAGGTCGCCGTACCCGCACTGGCCACTCTCCGGGTTGTACGCGGTGGCGGAACACACGCAGCTCCCGCCGTTGCTGCCGGCGGCGGTGTACGGGCAGTTGGGGCGGTGGTTCCGGTTGGCGACGGTGCACACGCCGGCGCCGCAG
>CM020179.1:40775866-40790170 GCA_009805545.1 Oryza longistaminata
CGCACGGGATCGTCCGGTGCTGCCCCGGGCACGTCGACCAGACGAGCGGGCCGGCGAGGTCGAGGACGAGCTGCCCGCCGCCGTTCTTGACGGAGGCGGTGTAGAGCGACGTCGAGGGGTCCTTGGCGAGGCGGGTCAGTATGGGCTTGGAAGGCGGCCGGTGCTGGCCATCGCCGGCGGCGAGCGCGCACAGCAGCGGCGCCGCGAGCAGCGAGAGCACGAGCGCGATCTTGTAGCTGGACGACATGGCCAAGTAAGTTTAATTTGTGGGTGACTTAGCATGCGTCTGTATGCGTATTTATAGTGGTTTATCTACGTGGACAGTAGACCAGCAGGGTTTACATAACTGCGGTTATCACGCGATTATCATGTGCAATAATCTTCTTAGATTTTGAAACCACAGTATATATCACGATAACCGTCAAACCCGATTATCATGTACAGTAACCTTCTCAGTTTTTGAAAACCATAGTATACATCGCGATAACCGTCAAACCCGGTTATCACGCGCAGAAACTTTATCAATTTTTAAAACCACACTTTACATCACGATAATCGTCAAACTGTGAGACGGTGTTAACATGATATAAAATGGTTTGGTAAACCCTGGTAATCACTGGATTTTCTTTTATTTTTCGAGGATATTGGAACTTCAACTAGGCGTGTATATGAAGTCTACGAAGTACATCTGCACCTGCTGTTTGTGCTAATTAGCTCAGACAATTACCTCGTGGCTAGTATCATATGGGTTTTCATAATGCTAACCTTGAGGTTTGCGTACGCCACTTGAACGAATTCACCGATATCTGGGAAGGATATGATATTATTCTTGTTAGTCGTGACACTCACCAGCTTCGATTCTCAGCACCGCTCACTAGCTAGTCACGTTTGTCACGAACTCGCAATTCAGCATTATCCATGGATCATGGACCGTTGGATCAAGCTTCTACGATCCAGATCGTGTGAACGGGTGGCGGTGTGCTGGTGTTGGGCTGATTAAGGGTCTAGCTCCAACTCTTAAATCTAGCTAGAGAAGTTGAATCTAAAATGAAGAAGTTGAATCTAAAATGAAGTTACGAAGCAGGCTGAACTCAGCTCTACCATTTTTTTCATTTTGTGAAAGAGCTCCATTCAATTATGCTATCATTTAAGATGAAACTGAAACTTAACGTGCACATCTTTTTGCGCTTTCGCGAAAAAAGGTGAAACTGAAATTATTTAGCTGGGCTATAGCTCCAGCTATACTAGACAGGTCCTAACTTCGTGAGTCTGGGCTTTGATTCGGTGTAAAATGTGGGTCCTGTCTAATATAATTTGGGCATGTTCTGACCGTTCGATCAAATTTCAGCGGTCCAGATTGCTTCGCGCGGAGGAAAACGTACGTTCTGATGGAACGAAAGATTGGGAAAAAAATCACGAAGAGAGATGGAAAAATGAAAAGGACAAAATGAAAATATACCGCCAATAGTTCGGAGACTAAAACTTCGACCCCATTTTTCGGCTGGAAAAACGTCGATCCTCATTTCTTTTCTTTTTTTTTTGAACGGTTCGGCGATCTTCATTCGGCGCTCGTCTGATCTCAATGCAATATGTGTGAGAGTGTCATATGGCAATCACAAGCTTGGTGCTCACGTATATATGGATTTTGAATTGTTCTTCAGAGAGATGTTTGTAGTTAGCTAAGCTACATCGTCAGATTAGATTAGATCAGATCATCCGAGCAATGCTCGCGGAAGATAACTTGCACACGGTTGTGACATGAACATCATGATTCAGGAACAATATATTACTACACTTTCATATGACAAAACTACTCAAGAAAATGCTCAGGGGGTACAAAAACGGTCTCAACGATGCATCAAAGTATCAGACATGCAAAAGACTGAAGGAATCTGCAACGATCTGTTTATGAAGTGCTTTCTGAATCCGGAGGCCGAGCATTCAAGGTGTACACTTTCCCATTCCTCACACTTCACACTGCGAAATTCAGTAGTAAGGGTTGCATTTAAATGTTAAATCAAGGTTTCATATGAATTTTGCAAAAAGAACATCAAATGGAACAGTTTAAATCCCGTACAAATTGAGAAAAACTCTTGCGTCCCAAACAATCTCGATCCCTTGCACCCGCGCCGCTGCCGCCCGCCTGAAAGAAATCGCGTCTCCAGCGTCGGCAAGAGCGTGTACTGCTGTGTTGTCAAGGTGAAGCTCACAGAAGAAAAACGTATCGGCCTCTGGAGGTCGGTGATTAAAACTCCGACCTCCCGTCGTTGCTCTCATTGCTGGTTAATCTAATCTCTAAGCCCCTTAACATAGTTTACAAAAAGAAAGCAAATTGTGGCCAAGATAAACTATATATATGAGGAGAAAACAAATATAATAAGTTTTAGAGTTAGACATGAGTATTAAGAAAGGTGGTAAAATCAAATCAGAGAATATTATAATTGGTTAAAAAGAGAAGATAAATAGGAAATTTTAATGGTGGATGACTGTGATTAGTTGAGAAAAGGTGTAGGTGATTTTTTATATATTTTTTGAATAAATTTTAAAGATTAGAAGTTGTTATGTTTTAAGATTGATAGATTATTAATTATTGGTTAATGTTCCAGAAATAATAGCAGCAAACTATTGCTCGTCAGAACTCAGAACGAATATATGAGTTACCGTTTGGCCGTTTATTTCGATCGCTAACCCACCAACAGTACGTGAGTTACACACATCTGAACTTCTGAAATCTGAAGTACTACTAAAATGGAAGTACAAAATCAGTTCATCTTAGAACTTCCCATGGTGAAGTTGAAGGCGCCGCACCCGGTGCGGAGTCCGGACAGCAGCGAGCTGATCCCCAGCGTCCCCTTCTCCAGATCAAACAGCAGCAGATTGTTCTCCATCTGGAAACCTCCGATCACAATCGCCGGCGAGTCGGCCGCCGCCGGCGAGGTCCCCGTCATCTCGAGGAACGCGAAGCACACCGTCTGTTCGTCCACCTGCACCAGCGAGCTGCCACCGGGGAGCGTCCAGTTCCGGCCGCCGCCCAGCACCAGGTCGATGTTCGCCACGGCGAAGCCGAGCCGCGTCGTGCCGAGCGCGGACGCCAGGTAGCACAGCTCGAACGGCCTCACCGGCGGCGCGCCGGGATCCCGACGTGGCCGCGTCGAACGCCCCGAGCAGCGCGCGGTAGACGTCGGCCGGAGCGTGGTGTACGGCGCGACGGTGCTCAGCGTGACGCCGCCCGTGCCGCGGCGGGCGTCGAGGTCGAGCGCGCGGGCGGGATGGGCACCGCCTCGAGGTTGACGGCGATGCCGGTGACGCGGAGGTAGTAGGCGCCGTTCCTGGGGTTTGAGGAGGGGCACGGGGTTGCGGCGGAGACCTTCGGCGATCTCCACGGGCGGCGCCGCTAGGAGCTGGAACGGCCCGCCGCCGAAGATGGCCGCGCCGTCGCCGCCACCGCCGCTGGCCGAAGGCACAGCGCGAACTGCCTCTCCACCCTCAGCGACGACGCCACCTGGGACGGCAGCGACAGCGGCAGCCTCGACATCCCCGCGACGCCGGCGACACCCGAGGGGAGCGACGCCAGGAGCCCGCCGGGCGCGCACGACGCGAACGCCGAGAACGACACCGGGAACAGCGGGTTCTTTCCGTCCGTGGCGTTCGCGGCGAGAGGCACGGCGGCGACGTCCCCGCGGCCGCACTGCCCACTCACCGGGTTGTACGGGTACGCGGCGCAGGCGCACCCCCTGTCGCCGGAGCCTGGCCGGCCGCCGCCGGAGTACGGGCAGCTGGGCGGATGGTTCCTGTTCGCCACCTTGCACACGCTGGAGCTGCATGGGACCGGCGGGTGCGCGGGCGGGCACGTTGACCAGAGCAGAGGGCCGGCGAGGTCGACGACGAGCGGCGCGCCGCCGACCGAGACGGTGTACAGCGAGGTGGCGGCGTCCTTGCCGAGGCGCGTCACGATGGGCTTGGACGGCGGCGGGCGGCGACGATCGGTGGCCGCCATTGCGCTCGGAGGTGGCAGTGACGCGAGCAGAAGCGAGAGTCCGAGCCATGGAAGCACACGTGCGATTGCGATGCTGCCGCGTAACGACGTCATTCTCGCTGCTCGACTCGGAGACGAATCGGTGGTGGCTTGAATGGCTTTTGATCAACGTCGGCAATGTGCTTTTGCTCATATAGATGTGCGTACTGCGACCGAGATATGGAAGTGAAAGTGTGTCTTTACTGCCTCTGTTCCAAATACCTATCGCTATAGATTGTTTAGCATGGAATCCTTTATATTTAGAGATGAATAGAGTATTTTTTTAAACGAATCGGCAAGCTGCTAATTTCATTGAATAGAGAAGGAGTAAGCTTACAAGTAAGAAAAACCAGGCCCAGAACCTTCGGTCCTACTGAACTAAAAATAAAAAGCAAGCCAGCTACCAAGATACCTCGCCCCCGCCCGAGACCATGTTTTGGCCTCCTCTTTAATTTTGGCCAACAGACTTCTGGTAGATAGCTCTTTGTGCTGGAAAATTCTACGATTTCTCTCGTTCCAGATTTCCCAATACGAAAAAGGCTGTGTTTATTTGGATCCAAAGTTTAGATTTTGGTTAAAATTAGGGATGATATGACTGAAAAGTTATGTGTATATGACAGGTTGATGTGATGGAAAAGGACTGAAGTTTGGATCACAGCCAAAAGGAGAGTATTATTAAAAGAAAAAAAACTATAACAACCCTTAATAAATATGTATAGTTGAATGTGACATGGTGATTGAGGGTAGAATTAGAAATTTTTTGAATTCGAAGTGATTAACGTAAAGTCTACCCTATAATTCACCAACTTGTTTTACTCATCTTTCATCCTTACACTCTTACATTCATCACTCAATGGTTCAGATCTCCCTGGAATATCTTGCTCAGATCCAACGTTTGAGGTCGCTCCCACCTCCCACCTCGCATTGCACCGGCAGGCAATCCCGTCTCCCGTCTTCCGCGCGATCCTCTTCTCCCTTCCTTCCGAAACCTCTCCCGTCTCCCGCACCCCTCTCCAATCCGTCCTACCTCCCCCTCACATTTCCTCCCCCCAGGCCACGCCCATCCGCCCAGGTCGCCGACACGCCGCCCTCAGAAGCTGCTCCAGATCGCCGTCCAGCCTCCTCGCCGTCGTGCCGCAAGCATCAACCGTCTCGCCACAAACAGCCTCCTCCCGGATAAGCACAACGACTACCATATACCCCCCATATAATGCTAAGGTCTGCCAAAAAAAATGCATCTTTTTGCCCCCATCAGTTGGATCCTTGTCGCTGCTGATTATAACCCCACCTTGTCTGCTCCATTGCGATGCATGTTTCTCAAGGCAAGGAAGTATGATCATGATAAAGCGATGCAAATGGGGCATAGATGCTGAGATGGAAAGGAAAGAGTTTGGAGCTGACACTGTCTCTTGGAGGTGATTAGAGATTCAGAGAGCATTTTAGTTGTTAAGTTATAGCGTCTAATTAATTTTTGGTTTTTCCTGGATTCACTATTGGGTTCTTGTGGTCAGGAGTTTGAGTTCGATGGTGATGACTGGGAAGGCTGGACGGTGTACATCGAGAAGGCTGGCAAGGTCGATCCGAACAAGCTGATGCATATCACCTCAGTATAGCGGTGCATCAAGTACCATGTGCAGAGTTTGAAAAGAATTTCTGGGACAAGGTCCCTGCTTGCACATTGGCAGCCAAGAGGCATATTGATTTCAGTATTTCACAACATACTGAAATTCTCAGATACTGCAAAGGTGATCACCATATATACATATGTGAAAAGAAACTTTTGAAAAAAGAAAAAAATAAATCCTTTATTAATATATTATGATGCACATTTTGATCAATTTATACTTCTAACTTTGTTATATTTGGGATATTTTAAAAAATATTTAAGTTAGACCACCTAAATTGAAATCCTAAATACACCACTCGCTGTGTATAGTGTTGTATGGTGACTGCAAGTGCCATGATTTGTCATCGAAGAAGATTAGCTCTGCTCGGATAAGCTGATAGCCACTACAACGATAATACTCAGCAATATATGCTTGGGATTGTTGTAGCTGCAGCCGTAGCCATCATAGTCGAGCAGGGCAGCCAATCACATCTTAATTTTGAGTTCAAATTAGAACTAATTAAAACAGTTAATTTGTTTAGGTTCTTGATTGCCAGAGTACACTTCTTGAAGTAATTAACAAAATGTTAGCATCAACTAGCTGTGCCTATCAACCTTTGTCAAACTATTAGCTGTCTGTATTTATACAGCTATATCTGTTCAGCTTACCAATTTTTAGAAATGTTCTTACCTTCATAGTACCTATTGAGTCCAGATGAAGGCCATGTATAGGTACTTTTAGTATCCTGATTTCAATTTGTAGTCCCTTTGAAATAGTTCAATTCAGATCCTATGAAATAGGACATTGTGTCCACCTAACTTAAAGCTGATTGTTGCTTAGTTCCTTAGATAGTTCTAAATGTCCATTATGAAGGTTCAAAAGCAACACACCTAGCTACTTTATTTTGTGACTATTTTTAGAGTTTGGTGATTTTCAGAACTGAAGGGCACCATAGAATATGCTCAATAAATATGCAATGGCTATCGCCTAACACAAGTTCTTCTTTCACGTATTTATATAACATATTCTATAATGCCCTTGTTTGGGGCAACCTGGAGCTAAGTCCCTTTTTTTAAAAAAAAGGAACCTGGAGCTTTGGTTGATGAATAATGAGTTTTGCAGGTTCTGTTCTGTGCAGCACAATAGCAGATAACGATTTAATTTCAACCTTTTCAGTTGTAGCTGCCCGAATGAAAAATGCCTGAACATGCCTGAAGATGGATAGATCTTTTGCAAGTCTTGATTTGTGTACCTCATCAGATGGCTGCCAGAGCATGAAAAATTCCTGAGTATGATTAGGCTGTTTGCAAATCTTGGATTTGTGCCCCTCATACTGTATGTGCACATCTTTAGACTTTAGACCTGAAGACATTATCCTCTTGTTGTAAACTTTGTTATATATACCAACATGTAGTAAACATCCATTAATTGATTTTATAAGATTAAGACTAACAAAATGAAACACATTTTTGAAAATGCCCGACCATGGAATAAGAACTTTAAAAATACAAACTTTCAATTAAAATGGAGTGTGTTAACATTTAAAATATTTTTATGGAGCTACATGTCCTAAGGCATGACATAAATTATGTTGGATCATGGCAATTTTCAAGAGTTGCATGTCTTTTTCAGACTGGAATAATAACTTGAACATATTCTGGACCTACAATCTATTATATGCGTAATTGTTGAAACACATATTTTTCAGTCTGATTTGCATTACCAAAAAGGAGTAACATTAAATATAGTCGTAGCGTAGCACGTGCATATTACTAGTAATACTTAAAATGACAACTATTCTAAAATAATTTTTTAAATGTTAAAAAAGGGATGGAGCAAGAATTATTTTTGGTCAATTACCTCGTGCTGGATTAGCGTGCTCAGGTCAGCTCAGGCTCTCCTGACGATGGAGTAGTAGCATTGATCAGGCCATGTGATTTTTGGGATGGATCCTCGTTTCGAAGCTTCGCGTAGCAACGCCAGTACACGTGGTTCCTTTATCCAAAGTAGTCGAAGCTCTGAAAAACAAAATCGATGTAGGCCGTTCTAATTTTTTTTCAAACTTTCACTTTTCCATCATATCAAAACTTTCTTAGACACGTAAACTTTCAACTTTTCTGTTACATCATTCCAAATTCAACTAAACTTCTAATTTTAGCGTGAAACCAACCCGCACTGGTACTCAGTCAATAGCTTCGTGAGTCGTGACAGCAGCAGTGAGTCGGCGGCGTGAAGATGTGATCCCCAATAAAAATGGCAAAACCGTGTGTGCCGCCTGAGCACGTTTAACAGACGCGGCCCGGCCCGGCCCAATAGGCCGATAAATACTTGGGGGCCATTTAAGCCGTTGAATTGGATTTCTTGCCGCCCACCTTTGAACCAGAGAAGCCGAGCATGGAAGTCCATGGATTTCAGCGAAACAAAGGGCATGCAGTTTTCACATTAAAACAAGGAAATGAAATTATGCAAGACACGCTAATTTTAAGCTGCAAGACTCAAGTGGGTGTGGAAACGCTAAACTTTTTGAACCCATATCGAAAGTGTCAGTTCCTCGCGCTATCGGGTCAGGATCCTATGTAGTCGAAGTCACGTGACTTTGTCACTAACATGTGGACCCGATGATTCTTAGACGCCACGTGTCCGTGACAAAGGCACCATAACATTTGACTGCAGAGAATCTCACTCCCGTGCTAACGCGCCTACGGAGTCCCCAGCTGAAGTTGAAGTTGCTGCACGTAGTCCGGATCCAGTAAGCAGGCCAGTCGATCCCAGCCTCCGTTCTCCAGATCGAACACACCAGAAGGTTGTCTTCAAGCTGAAACCCTCCGATGATACCGCCGGCGACTCATCCATCGCCGGCGTCGGCCCCATCTCGACGATCGCGAAGCACAGCGTCTCCTCGTTCACCTGCACGATCATGTTGGAGCCGAAGAACGTCCAGTTACCACCGCTCCGGAGCATCAGGTCGACGGTGGCGAGCGGAGGCCCCACGCGCGTCCACCACATCGCCGACCTCTGGTAGCACCGCTCGAACGGCCACGACGGCGGCGCGCGCGCGATGAGGCGTAGCTCCCGCGTCGATCCGCGTCGATCACGGCGCGGTAGATGTCCGGCCGGAGCGCGGTGTACGGCGCCACCGTGCTCAGCATCACGCCGCCGCGGCCGGTGCCGGCGTCGAGGGCGAGGGACTCCGGGGCACGTCCGCCCCGCGGTGGTTCACGGCGATGCCGACGACGTCGAGGTAGAAGCCGCCGTTCTTGGGGTTCGTGAGGTAGTTGATGTAGCTGAGCCCGTTCGACACGCGTGCCAAGCTCTTTCCGGCACCAACCAAGAGGTGGAACGGCCGCCGCCGAAGATGGCCGCGCCGGTGCCGCGCCGCCGGGGAGGCACAGCGCGAACTTCTCTCCACCCTGAGCGACGCCCGCCACCTGCGACGGCAGCGACAGGGGAGCACCGGACAGCCCGGCGACGCCGACGGCGCCGACGGGAGCGACCCCAGGAGCGCGCCCGGCGCGCACGCCGCGTGCACCGGGAACGCCACGGGGTACAGCGGGTTTCACGCCGTCGGTGACGTTCGCGAGCATCGGCGTCGTCGTCACGTCCCCACGCGCGCACTGGCCGTTGAGCGGGTTGTACGGGTAGGCGGAGCCACGCGCACAGGCCGCCGCCGACGCCGCCGCGGCCGTCGGTGCTCGAGCTGCAGTTCCACCGGTTCTCCTGGACGGCCGCGGCGGCGCACACGTCGGAGCGGCACGGGACGGTGCTGTGCGCGGCGAGGCACGTCGACCAGAGGAGAGGGCCGCCGAGGTCAAGGACGAGGCGCGAGCCCGTCTTGATGGACATGGTGTAGAGCGAGGTGGAGGCGTCCTTGGTGATACGGACAAGTATTGGCCTTGGTGCTTGGAACGCATCACTGGCTAGCGTCCATGGCAACAACGCCAATAGGATCAGCGAGAGGAAGAGCGAGAAGAAGTAGCAGCGTAACGTCGACATGACACTGTACTACTTTGCTTGGTTTTTAACTCTGATTACACCTTGATTTCGAGAGTGAGTTCGATCACTATATATATACAGAGAGTGAGTTTGGTCAATTACCGTAATACCGTGTGCAAGATTTCGATGGATTGACCTACGTAAGTCGGTAAATCCGTAAATGTACAGTAGTTGACTCTGATTAATTTGAAGAAGCACGCAGCCATATATGGTAATTGCATTGCTCGCAGGCATAGACGTGGTAAGTCAGCCTGCAGGGTATATATGTAAGCACTTCTCCCTACGGTTGACTAATGTGACTTGCGATAAGATTGACTGACCTGGATAATCACAAGGTGAAAAGGTCAAATTTTGCAATCAAAGATGATCAGCTAGCTGCCGGTTTAGGCAAACCCGGGCAGCAAAGCCCGTTAGATTCTGCGCAAGGTTGCACGTGTCTGCAGCAAAGCATGTATTCCAAAGCCGCTGATCGTGTGAAGCTTCACTCCTCGATCTACTCCTCCAATCCACAGTAAACAAATCTAATACAATTCACGATATAACACATTGTAAGTACGCAATACGATTCATAATATTAGGATGTTTTACGTCCCGTATTATGTTAGTTTATTTTAGGATTGAGCAAGTATTCGGAAGTGGATTTTTTCTCTCGAGAGGACATCCTCTCGTTTTGTGCGTAACATTTAAAAAGTTATTAAAAAGTTGAAAAGAATTGTAAAAGATAGATCAATATATGATATATCTTTTTGCAAACATGTGAGTTAAAATTCGACTTATATAATTCGAAACAAAGATAACACATTTGACCGTGAATTACGTGTTCTATTAACAGTCAAATTTGTTATTTTTGTTTCTACTTGTGTAAATTGAATTTGAATTTGTATGTTTGTGAAGTAACATATTACATATTGATCTATCATACTGATTTTTTTTTAAAAAATTAATGACTTTTAAGTGACATGTAAAAATGAAGGGATATTCTCTTAAGTGATGATTTGAGCTTTCAAATATTCCATAGAAGTGATAATATGTGCACTGGCAGCACACATGCTCTTGTGTTGATCTGAAGGTAACAGAAGATAGATCGATCGATCTGAAGTACTCCCTCCATATTTTAATGTATGACGCCGTTGACTTTTTAATCAACGTTTGACCATTCGTCTTATTCAAAATTTTTGTGTAAATATAAAAATATACTTGCACACGGTTGTGACATGAACATCATGATTCAGGAACAATATATTACTACACTTTCATATGACAAAACTACTCAAGAAAATGCTCAGGGGGTACAAAAACGGTCTCAACGATGCATCAAAGTATCAGACATGCAAAAGACTGAAGGAATCTGCAACGATCTGTTTATGAAGTGCTTTCTGAATCCGGAGGCCGAGCATTCAAGGTGTACACTTTCCCATTCCTCACACTTTACACTGCGAAATTCAGTAGTAAGGGTTGCATTTAAATGTTAAATCAAGGTTTCATATGAATTTTGCAAAAAGAACATCAAATGGAACAGTTTAAATCCCGTACAAATTGAGAAAAACTCTTGCGTCCCAAACAATCTCGATCCCTTGCACCCGCGCCGCTGCCGCCCGCCTGAAAGAAATCGCGTCTCCAGCGTCGGCAAGAGCGTGTACTGCTGTGTTGTCAAGGTGAAGCTCACAGAAGAAAAACGTATCGGCCTCTGGAGGTCGGTGATTAAAACTCCGACCTCCCGTCGTTGCTCTCATTGTTGGTTAATCTAATCTCTAAGCCCCTTAACATAGTTTACAAAAAGAAAGCAAATTGTGGCCAAGATAAACTATATATATGAGGAGAAAACAAATATAATAAGTTTTAGAGTTAGACATGAGTATTAAGAAAGGTGGTAAAATCAAATAAGAGAATATTATAATTGGTTAAAAAGAGAAGATAAATAGGAAATTTTAATGGTGGATGACTGTGATTAGTTGAGAAAAGGTGTAGGTGATTTTTTATATATTTTTTGAATAAATTTTAAAGATTAGAAGTTGTTATGTTTTAAGATTGATAGATTATTAATTATTGGTTAATGTTCCAGAAATAATAGCAGCAAACTATTGCTCGTCAGAACTCAGAACGAATATATGAGTTACCGTTTGGCCGTTTATTTCGATCGCTAACCCACCAACAGTACGTGAGTTACACACATCTGAACTTCTGAAATCTGAAGTACTACTAAAATGGAAGTACAAAATCAGTTCATCTTAGAACTTCCCATGGTGAAGTTGAAGGCGCCGCACCCGGTGCGGAGTCCGGACAGCAGCGAGCTGATCCCCAGCGTCCCCTTCTCCAGATCAAACAGCAGCAGATTGTTCTCCATCTGGAAACCTCCGATCACAATCGCCGGCGAGTCGGCCGCCGCCGGCGAGGTCCCCGTCATCTCGAGGAACGCGAAGCACACCGTCTGTTCGTCCACCTGCACCAGCGAGCTGCCACCGGGGAGCGTCCAGTTCCGGCCGCCGCCCAGCACCAGGTCGATGTTCGCCACGGCGAAGCCGAGCCGCGTCGTGCCGAGCGCGGACGCCAGGTAGCACAGCTCGAACGGCCTCACCGGCGGCGCGCGCGGGGCGCGGAGGGATGCCGACCGTGGCCGTTCGTGCGAACGCCCCGAGCAGCGCGGTACGACCGTCGGGCGCCAGCGTGTGGTGTCGGCGCGACGGTGCTCAGGTGAACGCCGCCCGTGCCGCGGCGGACGTGAGGTCGAGCGCGCGGGGCGGGATGGGCACCGCCTCGAGGTTGACGGCGATGCGGTGACGCGGAGGTAGTTACGGCCGCTGTTCCTGGGGTTTCTTGAGGAGGGGCACGGGGTTGCGGCGGAGACCTTCGGCGATCTCCATGGGCGGCGCGCTAGGAGCTGGAACGGCCCGCCGCCAGAAGATGCCGCGCCCGTCGCCGCCGCCGCTGCGGAAGGCACAGCGCCGAACTGCCTCTCCACACCTCAGCGACGACGCCACCTGGGACGGCAGCGACAGCGGCAGCCTCGGACATCCCCGCGACGCCGGCGACACCCGAGGGAGCGACGCCAGGAGCCCGCCGGGCGCGCACGACGCGAACGCCGAGAACGACACCGGGACAGCGGGTTCTTGCGTCCGTGGCGTTCGCGGCGAGGGCACGGCGGCGGCGACGTCCCCGCGGCCGCACTGCCCACTCACCGGGTTGTACGGGTACGCGCGCAGGCGCACCCCCTGTCGCCGGAGCCGGCCGGCCGCCGTCGGGAGTACGGGCAGCTAGCCGGATGGTTCGCGTTCGCCACCTTGCACACGCTGGAAGCTGCATGGGATCGCGCGGTGCGCGGGCGGGCACGGTCGACCAGAGCAGCGGCCCGGCGAGGTCGACGACGAGCGGCGCGCCGCCGACCGAGACGGTGTACAGCGAGGTGGCGGCGTCCTTGCCGAGGCGCGCCACGATGGGCTTGGACGGCGGCGATCGGTGGCCGCCATTGCGCTCGGAGGTGGCAGTGACGCGAGCAGAAGCGAGAGTCCGAGCCATGGGAGCACACGTGCGCTGCTGCAGCGTAACGACGTCATTCTCGCTGAATCGGTGGTGGCTTCAATGGCTTTGATCAACGTCGGCAATGTCCTTTACTCATATAGATGTGCGTACTGCGACCGGGATGGAAGTGGAAGTGTGTGTTTTTATTATCTCTATCCTAAAATACTCGTTGTTCTAGATTGTTTAGCATGTATAAAGGTTAAGAAATAAAACTATAACAGCTATTAATAAATAATGTACAGTTAAATGTGAGATGGTGGATAAAGTAGAATTGAAAGAAATTTAAATTGTAAGTGATCGATCATTCTTAATCATCTTTTAAATGTTAGAAAGGGGTTGGAGCAAGAATTATTTTTGGTCAATTACCTCGTGCTGGATTAGCGTGCTCAGGTCAGCTCAGGCTCTTCTGACGATGGAGTAGTAGTGGCATTGATCAGGCCATGTGGTTTTTTTGGATGGATCCTCGTTTCGAAGCTTTGCGTACCAACGCCAGTGCACGTGGTTCCTTTATCCGTCGAAGCTCTGGAAAAAAAAAATTCAATGTACTAGTACTCCGTCAACAGCCTCGTGAGTCGTGACAAGCAGCAGCGAGTCGGCGACGTGAAGATGTGATCCCCAAATAAAAATGGTCAAAACAGTGTTAGGCGCGTGAGCACGTTTTACAGACGCGGCCCGGCCCGGCCCGGCCCAATAGGCCGATAAAAGCCTTTGGTACTTGGGGCCATTTAAGCCGTTGAATTGGATTTCTTGCCGCCCACCTTTGAACCAGAGAAGCCGAGCATGGAAGTCCATGGATTTCAGCGAAACAAAGTGCATGCAGTTTTCACATTAAAACAAGGAAAGGAAATTAGGCAAATAACGCTAAAGACACACTAAATTTAAGCTGCAAGACTAAGGGCCCCTTTGAATCAAGGGATTTATCTAGGAATTTCATAGGATTTAAATCCTATAGGAAATTTTCCTACTTGGCCCTTTGATTCAAAGGATTGAAGTTTTCCAAATCCTATAAAATTCCTATGGAATGTCACATTGTATGTGGATTTTGGAGGAAATATAGCAAGAGCTCTAACCTCTTGGAAAATTCCCTTTGAGTCTATCTCTCTCATCCGATTCCTGCGTTTTTCCTGCGCTCCAATCAAACGACTATTCCTGTGTTTTGCAATCCTCTGTTTT